>JAKJHU010001507.1:0-72349 GCA_022316685.1 Progne subis subis | reverse complement strand
CCAGGACAGACAGCTTTGGAACCTGCCAGGACAGACAGCTCTGGATGGTCTTGGCCTCTTGGGGGCCACCTCTCACCTGCCTTCAAAACACTGGGGGACCATGGTTTTCTTGCCATGGAAAAAAAACATCGTTCAAATACAGGTGTCCATGACATAAATCGGGACTCTGCCTCCGAAATTACACATATCAAAGTATAGCTTCCAGAGAAAAAAAGCTGCCGGGAACATCTAGGTTCCCCTGGCTTCCTGAGGGCCAGCTCTCATCTGCCTTTGAAACACTAGGGGTTCTTCCTATGGAAAAGAACTGTCTTGTCCAGACACCATAGACAAAACTGGGATTTGGCCTCCCAAATTCTGTCTATCCAGGGATTGCTACCAGAAAAAAGCAGCAGGAAAAAAAGGTCTAGCTGGTCTTGGCCTCTTTGAGGCTGCCTCTAATCAGTCTTTGAAACACTGAGGCTTGGCTCTTTCCTTCCTGTGGGGAATTGTCACTCTGGTACAGGCACCCATGGCTGAAATGGAAATTAAACTCCAAACTCCTCATATATCCAAGGGTTGCTCTCAGAAAAAAGCTGCAAGGTCAAATGGTCTGGCTTGACATGACCTCTGGTGAGTGCCTCTCATCTGCCTTCAAAACACAGAGATTCTGTAGTTTCCTTCCTATGGAACTGTCCCTCTTGTGGAAGCACGCTTGGCCTCAAGCCCTTGACCACTGTGTAGGGACAAAGGAGCTCTGTGCTCAGTGGAGTGGAGACTGAGGACAGCAGCGAGAGCCCTGGCAGGGATTGAAGGGTGATTTCAGAGATGGGGGATCATTTTGACACGGCAGAGAAAAGAGAGAGAGAAAGAAAAAAATTCTGCAGAGGGCAGCTGGAGAAGTCCAGACTGGACACCAGGAGAAAGGAATTTCTCTCCCAGGGCAGGGCTGTGGTACAACACATCCCCCAGAAGGAGTCTGGAGCCCAAGGCTAAGTGTGCCAGCAGAGGCAGGCAGGATGCAGAGCTGTCAGCAGAGGAAGGGGCCGCGAGGTGGGGCAGCCGGGGGATGACGACAGCCTGCAGGGACAGAGGCACAGGGCATGGACACCGTAGGACAGCCTGGGCTGGAGAGGGCACAGGGATGGGCAGCAGCTGAAAGGCCCTGACACAGCCAACTCCTGCAGCACTTTGGCCATGGCTGCTGTTCCTGGCACTGAGGCCAGGAGGGGACAAGGACCCTTGCAGCCCTGGGGCCTCATTGCCTCCTTGTCCCTGCTCAGCAGCCTGGCAGGGCCACCCATGGTGCTGTCCTTGGCATTGCACATCCCCACATCCCAGTGCCCCAGGAAGAGCCCTGAGCAATGAGGGAGGGACAGGATCTACCTTGGCAGGGGCTGGGGCTCAGGCCTGGGCCTTTGCATTCCTGAAACACATCCAGGTTTGCTCAGCAGCCAAAGACACCTTTTCCTTGTTGTCCTCACCAGTCCACAGTGCTTGCAGTGTCTGCTAACTGGAACCTGGGGACACTTTCCTATGAGTTGTGTCCCTCAGTGGGACCCATTAAAAGTTAAAGAAACTTTGGACTTTGAATCTGACTGTGAGTTCTTGAGAAGTTTTTGAGCACACTCTGAGGGACTGAGTCTGATGTAACAGCACCAAAGTCCCAAGAGGGTAATTAAAGTCCTTGTGCTCTGTCTGTGCTGCTGAGCTGGGCTGGGCTCCTGGCACAGAGGAAGCTCCTGGCAACCATGAAGAGCTTGAAAAGACACTTCTGAGGAGCAGTCCTTTCCCAGCCCAGCAGGGCTGAGGGCACTGCCTGCAGGTACCTGAGAGCAGTGAAGCAAGACAGAGGCTTAAAGCAGCTGGGAGGACAATTCTGAGATTATTCATGAAGAAATCTTCACAGCTTTGACACAGTCAGTCCCTGGCTGCAGGTATCTCCTAAAGCTGACCCCTGACAGGACTGACATGACTGTAAGGATGGCTCTGCTGCTGTTCCTGGTTTGGGGGAGGATGTGCTCCAGAGCAGGGCTGCCCTGGGCTCCATCAGAGGGACAGGGCAGGATGGCTCCTGCTGCCAGGGACGGCTGCAGGGCTGAAGCTGGGGCTGCAGCCAGGGGTGCCCAGGGCGTCCTGCAGAGCAGCTCCTGCAGCCCTGAGGGCTCTTGGCCAGGCCAGGGCATCTGCCACCTGCCAGGGGCAGCTCTCAGCCTGCCTGGGAGCTCCCTGTGGATGGTGGAGAGGAGCTGGGGTTTGCAAGGAGTGACTCCTGCCAGGGCAGGTCCTGCTGCTGTGGAGAGGGTGCTGTGTGGGCCAGGGCTGCTCACAGCTCCAGCTCATGCCCAGGTCATTCCCCAAAGAGGAGACTTTTCATGAGCTCATTTAGGGCAGGGGTTTCCTGCTTGAGTCTCTGCTTTCCTGAATCTGTGCTCCCACTTTTCCCTGGTTCAGCTTGGTGGCAATGGAAACTCAGCTGTGCAGGGCAGAGCAGGGGCTGAGGCTCTTAAACCATCCCACTGAGTTTTCCTGGGATCCTCAGCAAGTGTCTCCAGCTCCCCAGCCTCCAGATCCATGCAGCATCCCCTTTCCATGGTGCCCAGGCCTGGGGGAGCTGTTCTTTAATCCCTGCAGCCCTGAGCAGCTGCAGGGCAGAGCTGGCCCAGGGGCTGGGCTGGGCTCTGGCAGCACTGGCAGGGAAGGAGCCCGGGGCCACAGGAACAGCTCGGGCTGGGACAGCTCCAGCAGCAGAGCCGTGGGCAGGGAGGGAGGGAGGCAGCGCTGAGCGAAGCCCTGCTGCAGGGGAGATGTGGCACCTGCCGGCCCTGCCCTGCAGGGCACACACTGCCCTGAGCAGACAGCTCTTGTGTCCCCTCGCAGCCAGCACAGCCCTCAGCCCGGGGGCTCGGGGCCCTCAGTCCCTCATGGGCCGGCAGAGCAGCCCCAGATATGAAGGGCATCTCTCCTGCCATGTGCCCATTCCTGCTGAGCAGGGCCTGAGGGCCACTGTCCTGCACTGCTGCTGCCTGGGAGGGGTGTGCAGGCTGGGCAGGGAAAGGCTTTTCCTCAGAGCCCAGGTCTCTCTCTCCTTGCCTTTCCCAGGTGATCCTGGCATTGCTGCCAGGACATTTGTCAGTGCCAGCCTCTGTCCCCAGCCATTGCCAGCCCTGGCTGCTCAGCCCAGGTTTGCGGGGCAGTTTGGCTTGGCCCAGCTCCATCCTCCTGTGGGGCTCAGGGCCTGTTCCCGGCCATGGCCACCGCTGCCCGGCCTCTCTGCTGGCCCAGAGCCCGGCAGAGCCCGGGGCAGGGCTGTCTGTGCAGCCCCACAGGTGCCCGGAAGGACTGGAAGCTGTGCCAGGAATGGCCCCTCTGGCTGGGAGGAGCCTGCCGGAGGCACGGAAGGGCCCGGAGCAGCAGGACGAGGCACAGCAGGGCCGGTGGCCTCGCTTGCCCAGCTGCTGCAGGTGCACCCACAGCGCCCGCCACATGGCAGGATGAAGCGTAGCCCATGTCCCACGGTGAGCCCGGAGCAGCAGCATCAGCCCCTAGCACGGCGGGCTGCTGCCCCTGCCTGGCGACAGCAGAGGCTGGCACGGGCAGCCTCTTGCCAGACTGCAGGTGGCCCACGCAGGACTGGGCTTTCCGTCGGCAGAGATGCCCAAGGGATGGGGCCGGGCCCATGCGAGCTGTGGCCATCACTCTGGTGATCCAGCGGCAGCACTAATCCTGCCCACTTACAGCAGCTGGGACTGAGCAGCCAGACACGTCGCCTGAGCCTGTGGAATGAAGCTGCTCAGGCAGGGCCAGACCTGGAGCAGGGATTCCACTCCTGGTTTGGCCAGCACATCAGGCCATGCAAGTGTTGCAGCAAGTGCAGAGGAGGCCAGCGGGTTGCGAAGGTGAGCAGCTCTCCTGTGGAGACAGCTTGAGAGAGAGTTGGAGCTGCTCAGGCTGGAGAAGAGAAGGTTGTGGGGAGATCTCCCAGTGCCTTGCAGTGTGTGCCAGGAGCTCGTAGGAAGCTGCAGAGGCATTCTGTGCCAGCAATCTGTAGTGATAGGCTAAGGGGTTGGAGCTGTCAGGCAGGGGGAGAGCTGCCTGGGCATGGGGAACTGCAGCCTCCTTTGTGTCTGCAGGATCTTCTCCAGCATAGCGCAGAGGCTGTTCCCAGCCAGCAGTTCCACAGCCTTGGGGGAGCCATGGGCTGGGCATTGGTGGCACCTGACCTCTTCCTGATGTGGCCCGTGCTCCTGGGAGAGCTTGGCTGCCACGGCCTGGGCTCCCATTTTCAGTGGCAGGCCTTTCCTGGCCATCAGCGCCCTGCTGCCTGAGTGGGTCTTGCGGCCCTGAGGCAGGCGGTGCTGTGAGGTCACAAATGGCGTGACAGCGGCCTGAGGCTGGGCTGTGATGTCACGCCGTGTGGCGGCCCCAGCATTGTGAGGTCACCGGGCCATCCCTATATAAGGCGGGCCGGCCCCACAGCCGCCAGTGCAGTGGCGATGGCACGTGTCGGAGCCGTGAGCGACGTCAGCGTCCTGCTGGCTGCACTTGCCCTGCTGCTGGCCACGGTGGCTGTCCGCTGGGTCATTGGCCACCGGGCACGGCAGGGCCGGCAGGCCGGGACTCGGAGGCCGCAAGCAGCTCGGGGGCCGGGCCAGGGGCCCAGGCAGGAGCCCAGGAGCCCCTGTGGCTGCCAGGGCCTCCGGGCCTGGCGCAAGCCTCGAAAGCGTCCCGATGCTCCCGCCACTTGCCCCAAGGGACCCGGCAGCTGCGGCCCCTGCGTCAGCGTGGCCAAGGAGCTGCAGGGGCTGATGCTGCTGCTCCGGTCTCACCGTGGGACATGGGCTCCGCTTCATCCTGCCATGTGGCGGGCGCTGTGGGCGCACCTGCAGCAGCTGGGCAAGCGAGGCCACCTGCCCTGCTGTGCCTCGTCCGCTGCTCCGGGCGCTTCCGTGCCTCCGGCAGGCTCCTCCCAGCCAGAGGGGCCATTCCTGGCACAGCCTCCAGCCCTTCCAGGAGATTGTGTTGGACACCAACCATCCCTGGGAGAAGCTCGGCTGGCCCACATCCAGCCTTCCGGGAGCCTCCACCGCCTCTGACGGCCTCCAACCCTGCAAGTCCCTCCCTGCTCTCAAGCGCCTCCCTCCCTCGCAGAACCTCCCCAGCGCCGAGACGCCGCCTCCCTCCCAGCAGCTTGCCACAGCCTCCATCCCTGCTGAGAGCCCCCAGCCCTTCAAGATCCTGCGCCTGCCAAGACCCGTCCCTGGCCCAGTTCCTGCCCCTCCCACACATTCCCTCCTGGAGGCCTCCAGCCCTCCCGGCCTCTCAGAAAGCCTCCGCGCCTGCGCACCCTGGCAAGCGCTGGACACCTCCTCCTGCTCTTTTCCACATCAACAGCATCCCGTGCACATCGAGAGCCCCGGTGTCCCAGGGCACTGACACGGCCAGGGAAAGCTGGGAAGCACAAACAGGAGCCCAGTTGGAGAAGGAGAGGCATTCCCAGGAGCAGGTGGCTGAGCCACAAACATCCTGCAGCCACCAGTGTCCAGCGCAGGGCTCCCAGGATGCTGTGCCTGACTCAGGCAGCAACAGCCCCAGCTGGGTGGCACAGACGGCGCCCACGAGACCATGGCGCTTGCGTGGTCTCCAGGAGGCTGCCCCGAGACGGTCCCGCAGCCCAGGCAGGTGGTCACAGGCCTCGGAGGGCCCTTCCACCCTAGGTGTTAAATAAATTAGCATTCCCCAAAGAGCTGTGGCAGTGTTCCTGCTGGGAGAGGGCTCTTTTCTTCCCAGGAACTGGCTCAGGCTGGGCTTGACTACGGGCTGGGGATGCTGGGCCATTCCCAACGACTCGTTTAAACTCCTGTTTGTCCTCTGAGGCTGAGCAAGTATCACGTGCAACCCTCACCCGTGTTTTGCCATTTCCACTGACATCCTTCTGAGAGAGATGCCTGCAGGGCTGACTATACCAGTGCTTGGAGGCTTGTAGGACACAGTTACGGCTCCACTCTGCTTCTCCAAACACTCTGCTGCCCATCCTTGTGGGAGCAAGTGTTAGAGTGTGTTCATTTGGTTGATACTGTGTTTCCTTTTGATCTTGGTGTTTGGATGTTTTCTTCCCTGTTCCCCTTGGAAAGTGGAGCACCTTGTTTGTCCCTGCTTCGCTGCGCCCATCCCCAGGCTGGAATGGAACCCAACTCTGTTCCACTCCCACCTTCTCCCTGATCGGGGAGTGGCTTGACCTGCCTCTAGGCCCTTCCCGCTCTGGGAAAAAGCCCTGCGACTGCCGGCAGCTCTGTCTCTCTGGCACCGGCGGGGACGGGGAAGGAGCTAAGGAAGAGCTGCGGCCGGCAGGGCAGGAGCCCAGAATAAAGCCATGATATGCCCCAGGACAGAGGGCAAGCTCGGTGCCTTTTGCCATCGACGCTCATCTGGGTCTCTCAAAAGAACCAGCACAAGCAGGGATGGGGCAACCACGTGGAACTGTGACTTTGCACCTGGCCAGGGCAGCCCCGCTGCAAGAGCAGCCTCTCCAGCGCTTCACAGCAGCCTGGTGCCTGGCAGCAGTTGATGGGGAGGAAATGACTTGGGTGGCCACAGGGCCCAGCCTGTGTGGCCGTGCCTGCGCCATGCTGCAGGCAGGGGCTGCCTGGTGCTGGCTGTGGATTGCCCAAGAGGTAGGCCATGGCCGCTCCCTGCAGTCCCGTCCCTGCCCGATTTCCCCTTTGCCCAGGGAGGCTCAAGGGCAGGCAAGTGCAGGCTCAGGAGCTGATGCTGCCCACTGCAGAGTGTCCTCAGGCTCACCTGGAGGCAGCCAGTGGCAGCTCTGGGGCTCGTGCAGGGGCGCTGGGGCTGTGACCCCCCACTGCCACCAAAGGCTACGGCGGCTGCCTTGCCGGCACGGTGGGATGCAGAGCACATTTTGGGGAGCAGAGGGGACACAAGGCAGGCCTCCACTGAAGGGCTAGCCTGTGTGGGAAGAGCGGGCAGAGTGAAGGGACGCAGGACGCTGCGAGTGGGGCACTTGAAAGCAACAGCTGAGGACAGCAGAATGGCCAAAGAGAGCAGAAGAACTTGTTGCACATGAGGAATGGGGGCTGAAGATGTGTGCTGGCCTTTTGCCAGTGCCTCAGAGGGACCGGCAACCTGAGCACGTGAAGCAATGGGGAACAAAGACACGCAGAGCTCCTTATGCGTCCAGAGACATGTGTCTGTTGCTGTGGGCAGCTGTGTGAGCTGCTGCCATGAGAGCCAGGGGCTCTGAGGGCAAGCCGTTCCTGTTTCCCTCGAGGGGAAGGACAGCACAGCTGCCGGAGCTGCTTGCCAGGGTGCGTGCGCTTTCATCGCTGCCTTGCAGCAATGGGTTGGGAGTGGCCAGTGCCCGGAGCCAAGCTGTCCCTCTCCCGCTGTGTGACTCGCAGCAGGCTGGAAGCAGCGCTAGCACGGCCGGCTGCTGCCCCTGCCTGGCGACAGCAGAGGCTGGCACGGGCAGCCTCTTGCCAGACTGCAGGTGGCCCACGCAGGACTGGGCTTGCCCTCAGAGATGCCCAAGGGATGGGGCCGGGCCCATGCGAGCTGTGGCCATCACTCTGGTGATCCAGCGGCAGCACTAATCCTGCCCACTTACAGCAGCTGGGACTGAGCAGCCAGACACGTAGCCTGAGCCTGTGGAATGAAGCTGCTCAGGCAGGGCCAGACCTGGAGCAGGGATTCCACTCCTGGTGTGGCCAGCACATCAGGCCATGCAAGTGTTGCAGCAAGTGCAGAGGAGGCCAGCGGGTTGCGAAGGTGAGCAGCTCTCCTGTGGAGACAGCTTGAGAGAGATTGGAGCTGCTCAGGCTGGAGAAGAGAAGGTTGTGGGGAGGCCTCCCAGTGCCTTGCAGTGTCTGCCAGGAGCTCCAAGGGAGCTGCAGAGGCATTCTGCTGTTGTGTTCCTCTGAGGAATGGTTTTTCCCCTCAGAGTCCCCCTGAAACCTGTGCTATGTAGTTCAACCCTTTTTCCCTATCATACCTACTCCTGACCCTATTGGCTCAGGGCCAATATCTTTCCTTGGCCCAAAACTAGATATACCCCTGTTTCTTCCTGGTTCACTCTCTCTTTCTCGGCCTCCTGGAACATCACATCAAGAATAAAGCTTGGACGGAAGCTGGGGGTGAGAGCCACTCTTTTGAAATCTCTATTCTGTCTCTCTGAAATATATTTCCCTAAAACCCCTGAATAACTGAGCTAGAGAGTGCCGGGGGGGTGGCTAGAGGGAAGTATAGTTTCAGTTGGCCCCCAACGTCGGTTTGTTATGAAATATTAATAAGCCCACGCATGAAGCGGGACTCCCTATTTCAGGGGTTAATAAAGCTCTTTGGGAGGTGCAACTACCTGGCCACTATCGGCTGCTTTCGAGCAGCTCGGGGTGCCAGGACAGGGTCGGGAGTTCGCTTTTACTACAAAAGTGAGTCGACCTTTAGACAGAAAACCCTGACGTTGCAGCACGTGCCCCAGGGTCCGCTAGAAGATCCCTATAGTTTAATAGTGAGAGGGCTTTAGGACCCTGCGCTGCAGTGTGTTGCGTAACGCGGTTAGAGATTTTTTTTTCCCTACGGAATGGCTGGAGTTCCGTGTACCGGGGAAAACCGTGCATTTTTGGGGTGGGCTAGCCACGGGAGGGTCCCGGGACAGAAGCCGGCACCGGGACACCCCCTGCCCATGTCCCCGCAGTCGGGAAAGCGGCTACAGAGAGCCGCCCCGAGCCGCAGCCAGCCCGCCTTGCCTCTGATACCTCGGGAGCGAGCGGGCGCAGCGGCGTCTTTGGTTTTTCACGTCAGAGGTTAAAATTTTTCGAACAGTTTGCCTTTTAAACATGGGCATACGTTTATCGAGAAATCAAAAGAGTGAGTGCTTTTAAACAACTTAGAAACATTTCAACAGATCTAAAATTTCCTGATAAGCTCTTAATCAAATTTATTTCCTGGCTGTCAGCTGAGATTCCAGACAGTACTTTACAAGATATAAATTCGGTTCCATTTTGGGATGATGTGGGAAAATTAATAACTTTAAAAGTTGAAAATGGGGAAACCAAAATTTCTTTATTTATTCCAATATTCTTACAAGTACGCAAGAAGCTGTTAGAAGCAGAAAACAGCAGACAGCCATGCAAAACCTCTCAGCAATTCCCTGTTCCCGAGAAGCAGGGATTCCCTGATTCCATACTGGATTCTGCTCCTCAAATCCACCCATCGTCCTTATACACTCCTCTCCCACCTGTTTTCCCTCAGCAAGATGCACTTTTTTCCTCTCGGGGCTCTGGCCGCATGGATGAGACCCTGGGGGGCTCGCACCACGCGGTCAGCCCTGAAGGTGGACGGCATTGCATTCCTCCTTCCCACTATCCCTTCTTCCCCCCACTTCCCGCCCCGACCCCATATCTCTCACGCAATCCCCCACCCCACCCTTCTCCCCAGTGCCTCCCCCTCCCTCCGAGCGGCCGCTCCAAGGGGGAGGGGGGAGGATCCCTTGCAATCACCAGTGCCAGCACGGATGAGGGGATGGATAATGAAGAGCGGCTGCCAGCCCACAGCACCGGAGTCGGGGGGAGTGGTCCCCCTGCTGCAAGGGCTAAGGAGCAGCCTAGCCTGGGGCCCCGGGGAGGAGGGAAGAGCTGCCTGTTGCTGGACCCCAGGGAGGGGGTGGGACAACACCCTCTGGCTGCCTGGGTAATAGAGAAGCAGCAGGATTTTTAGCAACTCAGAATAATGATCAAGAAAGCATACCATCTGTGGCTCCTGTAGTATATGTAGGCAAAAGACATGTGCGTAAAGAGTATCTGCCTTTTTCATACCAAGATAAAAAAGAGCTGTGTAAAATGCAGAAACAATTTGGGAGATCCAGTGAAATATTTAAGGGCATGATGAAAGCTACCTTCAGTTCAAATGAGATGGTACCCAGTGACATTAAAGATTTATTCAGATGCCTATTAACTCCCTCAGAGTATGACCTATGGGAAGGATTATGGAAAAAAGCTTTGAAAACAGTATTGCAGGAAATTCAGCAAACTCCTGATGCTCAGGACAGCGATGACAATGACATCACACATGATCATTTGTGTGGTGAAGGTGATTTATGTAGTGCGAATGAGCAAATTGGGTTGTTATCCAAGTCAGTTTTAGATAAGATCTGTAATGCTGCAGAAAAGACTTTTTATCAGATTCCATCACCTGAGATAAAGACCAGTTATGTTAACATTAAACAGTTTCCTTTAGAGAATTTCTTGCAGTTTGTGGACCGTCTGAGAAGTCAAGTGGAAAGACAAGTGCAAGACCCAGTGGTACAGGCAGAATTGATTAAGGAGATGGCTCAGAGGAATGCTAATGAGACCTGTCGTAGAATCATTCTTAGCCTTCCCCTTGACCCATCGCCTAGTCTTGCACAGATGATAGAAGCCTGTACCAGGAGAGCGGAACTTTTCAGTGCACCTGAAAGGAATCCGGGACTGACACACCCAAAGCCTGTGGCAGCTGCAGCACCAGGAGCAAGGAGGCAACCGATGTCATCAGACCAGCTGCAGCACATCGTCTGCCACCGCTGCAAAAGGCCAGGACACTTGCCAAGGCCTGCCCAGAAAACCAGAAACGCAAGTCAAAAAATCAAAAAAACTGAATTCACAGCCGGCCCAGATTTTATCTCCTTGACCACCAGAAAGAAATTTACAAGGCCATACCGTGGCAAATGTCTCTCTCTTAACAAAAAAGGGGGAGGGCAGGTCACAGGGTGTGGGGGTACAGAAAAATAAAAATGTCAAATGTTCAACTAACAAGGTATGGCAGCCGCGAGGCCGATATAGGCTCGTGACTACCAAAGGTTTTCATTTCAGATCTACTGATTGGACAGTAATTACAGTGGACCTGCAAAACATTTCACAGGACATGAAGGTTAACCACATGGAACCGAACAGTGAGTATTTTGTTATTGGGGACACAGCACACACACCCTTGGAGGTTGAGGTAGCTCCCATGACCATTAAGGGAAAGATAACAGGCCTCATGCTGTTGGCACGCTGCATGCACCCACCATTCTACCTGGTAGAGGGGCAAGTCCTTGCCCAGGCCATTCCTGTTCCGGCTGAGGTCCTAGCGGATGGAAAATCACCAGAAGTCTACTGGGCGGAGGTGGTGGGGGAGAACAAACCTTCTCTGGCATGTAACTTAGCCCGTGGGTCAGACCGCCTCCATGTGGAGGGGGTGCTCGACTCTGGTGCACACGTTACCGTGATACCTGAGAGCATGTGGCCATCACATTGGGAGCTGCAACCTGTGGCAGGCAAACTTCAGGGCATAGGAGGAATCACAATGGCAAAAATCTCAAAAAACATAGTGCAAATTGAGGGACCTGACGGGAAATTGGCAAATGTCCGTCCATTCGTTGCTGAATATAAGGCTCCCTTATGGGGGAGAGACACCATGTCGCAGTGGGGAGTCCAACTGGTCATTCCTAAGACACCCCAGGGTTTTTGGAAATAGCCACTGTGGAGCGCCCTACCCACAAACTAAAGTGGTTGGACAATAACCCAAGATGGGTAGCACAGTGGCCATTGAGTAAAGAGAAGCTCAAGGCTTGAGGAGCTTGTGGAGGAGCAGGTGGCTCAAGGTCACCTAGAAGAGACAACAAGCCCCTGGAATTTCCCAGTCTCTGTATAAAGAAACCGGGAAAGGACAAGTGGAGGTTGCTCCATGACCTCGAGAAATAAACAAAATTATAGAGGACATGGGACCACTCCAACCAGGGATGCCTTCTCCAACAATGCTCCCTCAAGACTGGCAATTGGCTGTTTTAGATATCAAAGATTGTTTTTTCCAAATTCCTCTACACCCAGAAGCTGCCCCACGGTTTGCATTCTCGGTTCCTACCATTAATCGAGAAGCCCCAATGAAGAGATATCACTGGAAAGTACTTCCCCAAGGTCTGAAATCTAGTCCTTTCATATGCCAACAGTACGTAGCCTCATTACTGTCAGTACGTGCCAAGAGAAAGGATGCCATCATCCTTCACTACATGGATGATCTACTGTGTGTGCCCCCAATGACTCTATACTCCAACACATGCCTGACCTAGTGGTTAAGGTTTTAACCTCTGCTGGATTTCAATTGCAGGAAGATAAGGTTCAAAGGATGCCACCTTGGAAGTACCTGTGTCTACAAATAGCTGCAAGGACCATTGTTCTGCAGAAATTGGAAATTGCGTGTAATCCCAAAACCCTACAGATCTCCACTCCTTGTGTGGGTCTTTGAATTGGGTAAGACCTTGGCTAGGCCTCATAAATGAAGATTTAGACCCTCTCTTCAATTTATTGAAGGGGGAGAAAGAGCTGGTTTCTCCCAGGGAACTGACCCCAGAGGCAATCGGGGTCAGCAATCGAAAAGGTACAGAAAGCCTTATCAGAGAGGCAGGCTCATCGATGTGAGCCAAACATACCTTTCCAATTCATTGTTCTAGGAAAACTGCCACATTTGCATGGTTTGATTTTTCAATGGATCGAAGGGCAGAGAGATTCACTCTTGATCATAGAGTGGGTCTTCCTCTCTCACCAAAGATCCAAGACCATCACTGAGCCACAAGAGTTGATAGCTCAACTGATTCGGAAGGCAAGGGTGAGATTGTGTGAACTGGCTGGTTGTGACTTTACATGTATTCACCTTCCGGTCAAACTTTCTAAGGAGGGAAGGAACTCTCCCAAGAGATTGACCAAAGAGATGTTTGAGCATTTGCTCCAGAGCAATGCCAGTCTCCAGTTATCACTGGACAGCTACAGGGGACAAATATCAGTCCATGCCCCGTCTCACAAGTTGCTCAATGAGGAATTCCACCTCATTCCTCGTGAGGAGTCGAGACCACTCAAGGCTCTCACAGTGTTCACGGACGCATCCGGGGCTTCCCACAAGTCGGTGATGACTTGGAGACATCCTCAGACTCAGCGTTGGGAAGCTGATGTGGAGTTTGTGGAGGGATCCCCCCAAGTGGCTGAACTAGCTGCAGTGGTAAGAGCCTTTGAGAAGTTCTCGGAACCAATTAATTTGGTAACAGACTCTGCTTACGTGGGGGGGTAGTGTCCAGAGCGGAGCAGGCTGTGCTCAAAGAAATTGACAAGGAACATCTCTTCAGATTACTTTCAAAGCTAATTTATTTAATTTCTCATCGAGAACATCCATTCTATGTGATGCATGTAAGATCACACACTGATTTGCTAGGTGAAATTGCAGAGGGGAATCGTCAGGCAGATTCCCTTGCTGCACCTGTTGAAAATGCATGTCTCACTGATATCTTCAAACAGGCAAAGCTGAGTCTCCAACAATACCATCAGAATGTGCCAGGCCTGATCCGTCAGTTCCAGCTAACATGGAGCCCAGGCTCGAGCCATTGTGGCCACCTGTCCCAACTGCCAGGTCCAAGCGATGCCATCGATGGGTATGGGAGTTAACCCCCGGGGCCTTGGCAGTTGTGAGGTATGGCAGACAGACATCACGCACATTCCTAGTTTTGGACGCCTCAAATATGTTCATGTAAGCATTGTCACACATTCAGACCTAAACCAGTCAGGAACAGAGACCAAATCCCGGTGGTTTTGCCTTCCCTGTTAAATTCCAGCCTTTTGGGGGTACAGCTGAGTCCCTTTCACTGAGGATGTAATTTTGCTGGCAGGTTGGAGCTGACTCCTGCTGATTCCTCCTCTGCAAGGGCTGATCAAAGGCCACTGGCAGCAGATGAGCCTCTAGAGCTGGAAGCAGAGCCCCAGGAAGCCGCAGAGCCATGGGAGACAGTTGCCCTCCTTCCCCCGGGCTCTGTCAAGGATCCAAGCAGGAGCCGGCCCCCAGGCCCAAGAGGCTGTCGGATTGCGCAGTGCAGGTGCAGGCCCTGCAGTCAGCCAAGAAAGCCTGTATGCTGAGGCGTGGCTGCAGCACTCCAGATCCAGCAGGGAACCCTCTCTTCCTTTCCCCAGGCTCTGGCTGCTCCCTTTTCCTGGATGAGAGTGGCCAGGATGAGCTCGGTGCCAGTTTTTCCGTGTTCAAGTACAACGACGTGGCCATTTCCCTGGACATCAGCAGGTGTTTCGACACAGCGAGCTGGACGATTCCCTGCTGGAGCTGTCGGGCAGCGAGAAAGGGAGTTCTTCCTTTGATTACACTGAGGAAGAGATCCAGGAAATCCTGGTAGATGATTCCCTGGAAGCTGAGCAGCAGCACCTCGCTGGTGAAAGCCACCTGAGCCAAAGCGAGGGCGACGAGGCTGAGAGCAGCGGCTGCACCGCGGGGATGTCGGTCAGCGAATCGGCCTCAGAAGCCACAGAGGAGCCAAAGGAACCCCAGGACCTCTGTCGGGCAGCTCTGGCTGTGATCCTGCATTTTTGAGTGGCTGTGTTGCTCTGGATGGGGCCCAGCTGCAGCAGGAGCTGGACCTTGACCTGCAGGAGCTGCTGAGCCTGAGCCCGTTCGCCGCCGCCCGCGCCGATGAGGCTCTAAAATAACCTGGAGAGAGAAACTTTGGATGCAATGATAGATGATTGCTTGGGATATTCCACAGCTGCTGGGAGCTGCATTCCTGAAAAATCCACGGAAGGGGTGATGCCTAAAGGCCAAGAAAGCTTGGCTTAGGATTGCCAGGGAAAATCTGTGCCCTCATCTGACCTTCCCTCTGGCCAGAGCATGGGGGATGAGGGTCCAGCATCTGTGTTGCCACCAAAGAAAGAACTTCCCAAAGCAACAACGAGCTGTTCCTCAAGGAAATCAGGCTCTCCAGAGGATGCTGAAGGGAAATCCACAGGAGCTGAGCAGCCACCAGGCAGCACTAAAGTAAACTCACGTCTTCATTCTTGTAACTTGAATGATTCTAATCCCAACCCTTTGGATTGTCCACGTGCACACAAGTGCTGTGTTTATACAGGGGAGGTTTTTCAAGTGTTTTTTTTATATGATTCTATAAGCAAAACTTACATGGAAAAGTTTTATTACACGTTGATCCCCTTTTTCCTTCCCTTTCCAGTTAAGTGACACAGCTGTAGGCCAGACTGGGCAGGAGGAGCCACCCTGTGGGAAGAAAAGTGGCAAAATAATTCCTGTCCCACAAGAGGAGGAAAGGTAATTTCTTAGGAAATCTGCACTTTGAAAACCGTCCCAGCTGTTTCCTCCACCACTTGTTGGCCGTGTGTTGCCGCGTTTATTCCTATTTTTTAATTAAATTGCACTGAAATGGTGGGGAAACAAAAAACATTTCACCCAGTAAGATACTGGAAGAGGGGGAAGAATGTCGGGGCATGGGAAAGGCGGCGTCGGGCAGTTTCGGGTCTGCAGGCAGGAGAGGGGATGTTTGTGCTCTCTGCCTCCCTGGCTGCTCCTCCCGGAGCCGTTCCCTGCAGGTGGCAGCAGCAGAGCGGGTCGGGATGTTGCTCCTGCTCTTCCCCGCTCCTGGAGCGGAACATCGGGGCTGATGATGAGGCCGTTGGCCAGGAGGGCAGCCAGGGAGATGCCCAGGAAGAGGCAGAAGTGCAGGAGCTGCAGCTGCCGCGTGTCTCCAATGGCAGCAGGAGGAAGTGTCTGATGGAGCTGCTGTTGGACATTTCTTCACTCTGGCCATGGAGTCCTGTTCAAGGAAGAGAGTGACAAGTCAGGGAGATTTTGCTGAGCAATTTCCAAACCCCTTTCTCCCAGCTCTGCCCCTGCCTGCTCTGTGCCACCCAATTTTCTCAGAGCCCTTCCTTCATCCCCGTGCCTGGAGCTCTGCTGGGATCTGGCCCCGTTGCTGTGAGAAGCAGGGGCTCTGCCCATGGACACCGAGGGGTCAGCTCTGCTCTGCAGCACTGGGGTCATGGGAACAGGGACAGGGGCCAGTCCTGGGGTTGGACTTCATCAGCCCCAAACTGCTCCTGAGGCAGAGGAGCCTTGGCAGCATCTCCTGTGCCAGGGCTAAGGAACGGTGATGGCCAAAGGCAGCTGGAGAGGGTTTCCTGCTGTGCCCAGGGAGATCAGAGAGAACTGTGCAAGGGAAGAGCATTGGCTGTAACTCAGTGAAGGGTGAGGGGAGCTGCTCTGTGGCTCCATCTGTCCCCAGCTGCCCTTTCTGAGATCGAGGGCAGTCCCTGTGTTCCCCTGGAAATCAGCCTGACACAGCTGAGAGCAGAGGGAGCCACAGCAGAGCAAAACGGGCTCCAGGCCTTTCTCAGAGTCTCAGCCCCCACCCTGGCCAAGGACACTCCTGTCCCCCAGTGTCCCCTGGAGGCAGCTCACAGCTTGGATTGGCATCCCCAGGGACACACCCAGGGTCCTGTCCATGGCTCTGCTGGAGGAGAGTCAGCTCATTCCCAGCCTCCAGCCTGCCCTGCCCAGAAGCTCCCTGGGACAGAGGAGCTGGTACACCCCAAGGGCTGGGCCTGAGCCTGCAGCTGGAGCTGCCATTCCCAGAGAGCCCGTCAAGCAATGCCAGGAGCACCTGGGCAAGGCAAGGGTGAGAGAGACCTGGGCTCTTGAGGAAAGCCTTTCCCTGCCCAGCCCTGCACAGCCCCCTGCCAGGCAGCAGCAGTGCAGGACAGTGGCCCTCAGGGCCCTGGTCAGCAGGAATGGGCACATGGCAGGGAGAGATGCCCTTCATCTCTGGAGCTTGCTCTGCCGGCCCCATGAGGGGACTGAGGGCCCGAGCCCCACGGGCTGAGGGCTGTGCTGGCTGCGAGGGGACACAAGAGCTGTGCTGCTCAGGGCAGTGTGTGCCCTGCAGGGCAGGGCCGGCAGGTGCCACATCTCCCCTGCAGCAGGGCTTCCCTCAGCGCTGCCTCCCTCCCTCCCTGCCCACGGCTCTGCTGCTGGAGCTGTCCCAGCCCGAGCTGTTCCTGTGGCCCCGGGCTCCTTCCCTGCCAGTGCTGCCAGAGCCCAGCCCAGCCCCTGGGCCAGCTCTTCCCTGCAGCTGCTCGGGGCTGCAGGGATTAAAGAACAGCTCCCCCAGGCCTGGGCACCATGGAAAGGGGATGCTGCCTGGATCTGGAGGCTGGGGAGCTGGAGACACTTGCTGAGGATTCCAGGAAAACTCAGTGGGATGGTTTAAGAGCCTCAGCCCCTGCTCCTGCCCTTGCACACCTGAGTTTCCATTGCCACAGGAAGACAAGCTGAACCAGGGAAAAGTGGGAGCACAGATTCAGGAAAGCAGAGACCCAAGCAGGAAACCCCTGCCCTGAATGAGCTCATGAAAAGTCCCCTTGGAAATGACCTGGGCATGATCTGGAGCTGTGAGCAGCCCTGGCCCACACAGCACCCTCTCCACAGCAGCAGGACCTGCCCTGGCAGGAGTCACTCCTTGCACCCACAGCTCCTCTCCACCATCCATGGGGAGCTCCCAGGCAGGCTGAGAGCTGCCCCTGGCAGGTGGCAGATGCCCTGACCTGGCCAAGAGCCCTCAGGGCTGCAGGAGCTGCTCTGCAGGACAGCCCCGGGCACCCCTGGCTGCAGCCCCAGCTTCAGCCCCTGCAGCCGTCCATGGCAGCAGGAGCCGTCCTGCCCTGTCCCTCTGACGGTGCCCAGGGCAGCCCCGCTCTGGAGCACATCCTCCCCCAAACCAGGAACAGCAGCAGAACCGTCCTTACAGTCATCTCAGTCCTGTCAGGGGTCAGCTTAAGAGATGCCTGCAGCCAGGGACTGACTGTGTCAAAAGCTGTGAAGATTTCTCCATGAATAATCTCAGAATTGTCCTCCCAGCTGCTTTAAGCCTCTGTCTGCTTCACTGCTCTCAGGTACCTGCAGGCAGTGCCCTCAGCCCTAGCTGGGCTGGGAAAGGAGCTGCTCCTCAGAAGTGTCTTTTTCAAGCTCTTCTTGGTTGCCAGGAGCTTCCTCTGTGCCAGGAACCCAGCCCAGCTCAGCAGCACAGACACAGCACAAAGACTTTTAATGACCCTCTTGGGACTTTGGTGCTGTTACATCAGACTCAATCCCTCAGAGTGTGCTCAAAAAACTTCTCAAGAACTCTCAGTCAGATTCAAAGTCCAAAGTTTCTTTAACTTTTAATGGGTCCCACTGAGGGACATAACTCATAGGAAAGTGTCCCCAGGTTCCAGTTAAGCAGAACACTGCAAGCACTGTGGACTGGTGAGGACAACCAAGGAAAAGGTGTCTTTGGGTGCTGAGCAAACCTGGATGTGTTTCAGGAATGCAAAGGGACCAAGGCCTGAGCCCCAGCCCCTGCCAAGGCAGATCCTGTCCCTCCCTCCTTGCTCAGGGCTCTTCCTGGGGCACTGGGGATATGGGGATGTGCAATGCCAAGGGCAGCACCATGGGGCAGCCCCTGCCAGGCTGCTGAGCAGGGACAAGGAGGCAATGAAGCCCCAGGGCTGCAAGGGTCACTTGTCCCCTCCTGGCCTCAGTGCCAGGGCCAGCAGCCATGGCCAAAGTGCTGCAGGAGTTGGCTGTGTCAGGGCCTTTCAGCTGCTGCCCATCCCTGTGCCCTCTCCAGCCCAGGCTGTCCTACGGTGTCCATGCCCTGTGCCTCTGTCCCTGCAGGCTGTCGTCATCCCCCGGCTGCCCCACCTCGCTGGCCCCTTCCTTTGCTGACAGCTCTGCGTCCTGCCTGCCTCTGCCTGGGCACACAGAGCCTTGGGCTGCTCCAGACTCCTTCTGGGGGATGTGTTGCACCACAGCCCTGCCCTGGGAGACAATTTCCTTTATACTTGTGTCCAGTCTGGACTTCTCCAGCTGCCTTTTGCGGGTTTTTTTTGGTTTTTTTTTTTTTTTTTTTTTTCCTTTCTCTCTCTGTTCCCTGCCATGTCTAAAGGATCTGCCATCTCTGGAATCACCCTTCAATCCCTCCAAGGGCTCTGCTCCCCATCCTCTGTCATCACTTCACTGAGCATAGAGTTCCTTTGTCTCTATATAATGGTCATGTGCTGACGCCATGGGCACCTGGAAAGAAGAACAGTTCTTTTCCATAGGAAGGAAACCACAGAATCTCTGTGTTTTGAAGGCAGATGAGAGGCACTCACCAGAGGTCAAGGCAAGACAGACCATTTGGCCTTGCAGCTTTTTTTCTGAGAGCAACCTTTGGATATATGGGGATTTTGGGAGGTGGATTTCCATTTGAGCCAGGGGTGCCTGTACCAGAATTACAATTCTCCTCCACAGGAAGGAAAGGGTGGAGCCCCAGTGTTTCAAAGGCTGATTGGAGGTGGCACCAAAGAGGCCAAGACCAGCCAGACCTCCTTGTCTTGGCTGCCTTTTGTCTGGTAGCAACCACTGGATAGACAAAATTTGGAGGCCAAATCCCAGTTTTGTCCATGGGTTGTCTGGCCAGGAATAACAGTTCTTTTCCATAGGAAGAAACCCCTAGGTTTCAAAGGCAGATGACAGCTGGCTCTCAAGAAGCCAAGGGAACCTGAACATTCCTGGCAGCTTTTTATCTGGAAGTTTTTCATTTTGATATATGGAACTTCAGACGCGAATTCCAAATTTTGGCCATGTACACCTGGATTTGAAGATGTGTTTTCCATGGCAAGAAAAGCAGGCCGCCGCAGTGTTTTTGAAGGCAGGCAATAGATGGCACCGAAGAGGCCAAGGCCATCCAGAGCTGTCTCTTCTGGCAGGTTTCATCTGGGAACAATCCTTGGATATAATCAAATTTGGAGGTAGAATCCCAATTTTGGCCATGGGCACCTGGAGGAGAAGGACAGTTCTTTCCCACAGGAAGGAAAGCACACAATTCCAGGGTTTCAGGGGCAGATGAGAAGTGACCCTCAACATGTCAGGGTCAGCTGGACCAGTCAGGCAGCCCCCAGGAGGCCAAGCCAGCCAGACCTGTTCCATGTTCCCTTGCATCCTTGGGTGCCTGCAGCATCACAATTGCCCCTTGGTTCCATGAGACTGTGTGGTATCAACAAGGTTTGCTTGTTTCCATGATGCTGCAAAATAACCTCAATGGCCCCTTGATTCCATGAGGTTTTTAGAGTGTCACAATGGTCTCCATGCTTCCATATGGCCTTGCATGGTTCACAATGGCCCCTTGGTTCTATTAGGTTCCCCAGGATCACAATGGCCCCTTGGTTCCACAAGGCCTGGCTGTGTCACACTGGCCCCTTGCTTCCATGGGGACCCTTGGTGTCACAATGACCCCTTGTTTCCATGAGACCTGGCAGTGTCACAGTGGTTGCCTTGGTTCTGTGGGGCCCTGTGGTGTCACAATGGCCCTTTGGTTCCGTGGGGACTCACAGTGTCAGAATGCTTCTCACTGCTTCCATGAGGCCCTGCAGTGTCACAGCTGCTCCTTGTTCCACTAGGCCCTGCAGAGCCCCTGATTTCACACAGCCTCTGTTGTGGTTTGGACTCATGGGTTGAGATGAGGACTGGGAGGAAAAACACTGCTAAAGGAAAAAGAGGTTCAAATTTAAAGGTATAAAGTAAATTTATTAGTCAGAAGAGGATAACGAGAAGTAAAATGAGACTTTAAAACAACTTTTTTGTCCCCCAGCCCCTCCCTCTTTCCCACCTATAGCACAGGGAGACAGGTAATGGAGGTTTTTTTGTCAGTTCATTACCCAAGATCTTTCTCTGCTCAGGGAGAGGAGATTTTCTTCTGTTGTGTCTTGAGTCCCTCCCACAGGCAAAACACTCTTCCCAATACTGTTGTGGCATGGGACCACTTGTCCACAAGGTGCAGTCTTTCAAGGATAGGCTGCTCTAGTTTGGAAGCAAAGCCTCTTCTCTATCTCTGGGAGCGAGAGCCATCTCTCTCTGTTCAAGTCTCTTACTGGATCACAGTTTTCCTCTGGCATCTACCCACTGCAGCGTGAGCACTTTTCCCATGGGCTATGAGTGGATCTCTGCATCGTTCATGGACTTCAAGGATTACAGGGGGACAGTTTGATTCACTATGGTCCTCACCACAGTTTGCAGAGGAATTTCAGCTTCAACTCTTAGAGCAACTCCCTCCTCCCCCTCCTCTTCCACTGACCTTGGTGCCACTAGGTTGTTTTCTCTTACATGTCTTCACTTCCTCCTCTTGTCTAGCTAAAGAATAATTGCTGCCTGTAGGTACCATTGCCAACAAGTTCCACTAATTCAAAGATTCTTGCAGCATCTTGTAGTGCCAAGAGGTTGATTTTTTCTAATTTCTGTGCTGGGAATGGCTCATCATGTTTCTGCTACCAGCCATACTGCGGCACTGGTGCTATTTAATGTCTTTCTTCATGTGGGGCACTGAGATGGAGAAGCCACCACCACCGCCCTGCCCTTCTGCCCAAGGTGTGGCTAGCTAGGGGTGGCCAGGCAGGCAAGGCTCGCTGTGGGCAGCACTGACATGGCAGCGGCTGTGGTGGACCATTGCCGTGGGCCATGCCGGGATGTCCTGGCAGTGATGGCTTACAACCCCTGGAAACAACCATGTGTGAGCTGTTTTGATTTTCTTCTTAAATATGTCATCACTGAGGTGTTACCAGCAACTCTAATTGCACCAGCAGCTTGTCCATCTTCAGAGCAATCAGAGATTTGCTCTGCTGGACACGGTGGAAGCTTCCAGTAGATTCTCACAGAAGCCACCTCTGTGGCCTCTCCCACTACCAAAAACCAGGCCATGTAAAACAATACAGCCTCAGAGTGTCATAATGGTCTCCAGAACTCCATGAGGCCCTGCAGTGTCACAATGGTCTCTTTTGGTTCCCCAGTGTCAGAATGGCACCTTGGATTCATTGAAGCCCTGAAGTACAGAATGGTGCCTTGATTCCCTTGGGCCCTTCACTGTTACAGGAGTTCTTAGTCCATGGAGCCCTGTAGTGTCACAATGGCCCCTTGGTTCCATGAGGGTCATGCAATGTCACAATGGCCCCTTGGTTCCAGTGGGTCACAAAGTGTCATAGTGGTCTCCATGGTTCCATGAGGCTCTGCAATGTTTCCATGGATTTTTGTTTCCATGAGCTTTTGCGCCGCCAACAACAGTTTCCTTTAGTTCTGTAGTGTCACAAGGGATCCTTTGTTCCATGAGGTTCAGTAGTGTAACATGGACGCCTTGATTCCATGAGGTTCTGTAGGGTCAACAATGGACCCCTTGGTTCTGAGGCCCTCCTGTGTAACAATGGAGCCACAGTTCCATGAGGTTCCGTAGGAGTCACCATGGTCTCTTTGGTTCCACAAGGCCTTGCTGTGCCCCAATGCACCTTGGTTTCCATGAGGTTCTATAATGTCAACAATGATCTCCTTGGTCCACAGTGTCATAATGGACCCTTGGTTCCAAGAGGTGCCTGGCAATCCCACAGCCCCTCACAGACTTTAAATCCCTTCCTGGCCCCTCACAAACCTTCACAGCCCCTTACAAACACTTTATGGCCCCTCACATGACCTCAGAGCCGCTCAGATCCCCTCAAAGCCCCTCACAGCCCCTCATGGCCCCTAACATCCCATGACAGCCCCTCACAGTCCCTCATGTCCCCTCACATCCCCTCAGATCCCATCACAGCCCCTCACAGCCCCAGGCACGGCTCCTCCCAAAGGAGAAGGGGTCGGGCCCTGCTTGTTCTCCTTTCATTTCGGTCCCTTCACAGCCATGAGGTAAAGAAAGGCTGAAATGGAGCCTTTCCCCAGCGTTTCTCTCGGGTTCATTGCGGCTGAAGCTGTGTGCTGGCGCTGGCCCCAGCGCGAACATCCCTGCAGCCGCCCAGGCCTTTGCTGTCCCCCCGTGTCCATTCCCTGTGCCCGAGTCCCGCCCGGCTCTGGCAGCAGCAGGAGCCGCAGCGCAGCGGGCGCCGGCCCGGCCCAGCCGGGGCTCCCGGGCAGGAGCAGCAGCAGCGCCGGCCCCTTCCCACCTGCTCCTGCCTCGGCTTCCAAGGGCTTTTTCCAGCTGAATGCTGGAGTGAAGCAACAATCACCCACAAACAGCCCTGATTCCTCAGGGCCTGGCTGTGCTGCCCTGAGCCAGCCTCCAGAGAAAGAAAGGATCAAGATTGGGTTCCAGCGCTGTTTTCAGCACTGTTTTATTCACCCTGAGGTGACAGCAGGAGGCTGCTGCTGCCTTTGCCTTGGGAACTGTAGATCCTGGCTGCTCTTGTCCCTCCTCATGTTGCCATTTGACTTTTATCTTTAAAGCTGCAATTGCCTTTTTTTGATCAGTGCCACCCAGAGAGCTTTCACAACAGGAAACTCTAGCATCTTGAGTAGCAGATCGTCAAATGTTCACAAAGTCCCTGAGCACAAAATTGAGGAGAATTAAAGCCACATAGGCAACATCTGCAGCACTCAAACACAGCCCTGTTACTGCTGCTGCTGAAATAGAATCAATTGACAGAGGCCATCACAGAAATTGCTTCTGGAGTGTCATATATAATGAAAAAATCCATCAGGAGAAAGAGAAAGCAGAATTTCTTGACTCACTTCATTGTTTCCTCTGAGCAGCAGCACAAAGTGGAGATGCCCAGAGGTATTTCCAGCTGCTGCTGATCCCAGTTGGGGCCCAGCCTGCTGCCCAGTCCCAGCAGAACCTGAGCCCAGCCCGGGGAGCTCCCGCAGTGTCGGGAGCTCAGTGCACACGGGGCCAGGCCCAGAGCCTCGGGCACGGCCACCGATTGTGGGGCAGCGACACAGGCGGAATGTCCTGTGGCCCAAACCTCCTGCTCCTGAAACACAGCGCCCATTGTTCTCCCTCTCCTCCTCCTCCTGTCCCAGCATGGCACAAATTCCAGCTCAGAGGAGGCTTCCCAAGAGAGGGCACAGGGTCCTCTTTCAGCCTGAGCGTCCCTGCAGAGGAACAGGGCAGTTTTCAGGCAGTTCACAAGCTCAGGCTTCTCATTTCATGAGCCATCTGGAATGAAAATGGTTGTTTTTCAGAAAGACAAAACCAGAGGAATGAATCAGAAATTATTAGAAAAAATGACCCTTCTTACAGACCAACTTCACCAAGTCACTCCCTGCATTTCTCCTTTTCAGATCTTTCAGTCATCTCCTTGCAGAGGTTCACCTTGTTCTGGTTCTTCTTATGAACTGATTGTATTCTTGATTTAGATCAATGCAAGAGATGTAGAATCATCTGAACTGGACACAGAAACAAACTCCCTCTGTCACCCATTTTCATTCTCTAGATCACTTTCCAGGCATCCATGGAGATGTTGGAATGATTTTCACACAACTCCACTCCAGGCTGCAGTCTCTGGAAATTCTTTCTCTGCATTCAGCCAGGCTTGTATCCCTAACAATTCCTGGTACCCCGTCATGTTTTCATAGGGTAGAACAGTGACAATGAAAACCTTACCATGGCACAACTCCCCAGTCCACCAGGAAAAGAAAGAACAAGTTGTAAAGTTCTCCAAACATTTGTCCTGCTTTGCTGCAAGAGTCGTGCTGCACACACGGTGTGGAAAGCCAAGAGAAGCTGCAGTCGGTGGCACATCTTGTGACAGAAGCTGCATCTCGTTCTCCAGGAAAGGTTCTTGAAAAGAGCAGACAGGACTGTGGAGAAGTTTCCTGGAAAACTGAAACAACTTTCCAGAAGTGAAATGGAATGAAAAGAAAAAAACAAGATGTATTCCTCGATTTATTTCTGTGCCTCCATTTTTTCATGGTATACTACTTCTCCATCCCTTTAATCCAAATGGATCTCACCTCTAAGACCGATGACTTAGCGAGTTTTAGACACTGTAAATACCATGAGCTATGCACAGTTTGCTGTATCCTGTTTTTGTTGGAAAGCAATGCTGGAGACACAAGTGCAGTGCTTGGGTTCAGGAATGAATCCTAGAGGCAGGGAATGAGCCCTGACAGTGTCTGAGCCTCAGCAGGGACAATGCACAGCAGCGTTGCTGTGCTGGGTTCCCATGGAGCCATGCCAGGAGCAGCTGCTGAGGTCAGAAGCCCATGGCAGCCACCACCCTGCTGCAAAGGCCCTTGGCAGGGTGGGCTCCTGCCCTGGCTCTGTGTGCCAGGAGCCGGCAGCGCTGGGTGCAGGGAGCCCAGGGAGGGCACAGAAATGCTGGGCTGAGAAATGCTGGGGGGACAGCGAGAGGGGCGTGTGCAGCCGGCCAGGGCACAGGAGCAGCACGCACAGGGGCACAGCCTGCAGGACAGATGGCCAAGGGCTGGGCAGGGCTGGCAGGGCCACAGGCACCCAGGCCTTTGTCCCCTGGGCTCTGGCAGCGCCTCTGGAGGCCCCACAGAAGGAACTTTCCTTTCAGGGGCTTGCCACTTTGGTCCTCCCTGGCCCCTCCCTTAGCAGGCTGGCAGGGGTTGCAGTTTGAGGACATTTGTCCTTGCTGTCCCTCCCATCCCACTGCCCCACCAACAGCTCCAAGGCACCCGTGAGGGACAGGCCCTGCTGTGCCAGGCCTGGGCTCAGGGCTCGGCCTTTCTGCTTCCTCCAGCCAAGCCAGGCCTTGCTCAGCCCTGCGGTTCCTGCTGCTGTGCCCCAAGCTCCCTCGGCCAGTGCTGGAAAGGGACTTGAGGTACCTCGATCCCCTCGGGTGGTGCATGGGAGAAAACAACAAACTTCTCAGGAGGGTGGAGAACAAACTTTTAGCTGCAAACTTGAGAGAATGAGATACTTGGGAAATCTTAAAGCAACATGGAGTTACAGTAAATCACTTCAGAACGCACTGACTGAGCAAACTCTAAGCAGTCCAACTTCCAGTTCTCCAGATTTTGAGAAGAGGAAGTCAGGAGAAGAGAGAGAGGGAGAGAGAGATCCACAGTCACCCTTGAATCCAGCACCATTTCAGCTGCTATGAGCTCTGGGGCTGTGAGACATGTCAGTGTCACAGCCGTGTCCCAGCCTCACCTGCTCTGGTCCCTCTCACAGGTGGGGTTTTTGGGGTGTCAGGGGCTTGGCAGCCACTTTGGGGCTGGACCAGAGGCTGCAGTGGCTGGGGCTGGGGTGGTGACCACCCCACCTACACAGAACTTGCCCTGGCTCCCAAACACAGACTGGAGATATCTGGGGCCATTCATCATTTCTCTGCTCTCCAGCACCAAGGCAATGGTCTCTGGCTGCAGCTCTGAGTTCATGCCCAAGGCAACCACCCCTGGCAATGGGGCTCCATGAGCTGCTCTCAGGAAATCACCCAGGAGTTGGGGAGTGCCCCAAAACTGCCTCAGAAACGTGGGAAAACCCAACATCTCTTCAGCAATGTGGAATATCCAAAAACTCCCTTAAGAACCGGCACCCCTTCCCGTCATCATCCCCAGACTCTGGATGTCTTATTCCAGACCCCACCCCATCATCCCAATCCCAACCTAAATCCATCCCACCCCTGCCATCCCAAGCCCTCTTTCCCCAATTTTACACCTCCCAAACCCCATCCCACTCATCCCAAGCCAGCCAATGCCAATCTTACCCCTCCTGATTTTCCTCCCAGCTCACCCATTCCCCTTCCAACCCCATCCCTCCCTGAAGGGCTGTGCAATCAACTACTTTTGGGGTGAGATTGAGTAGTTTTAGCATTGTGTGGTTTTAATGTGACAGATCAAACCCTCTCATCTCTTTGAAGAAGAAATGGAGACAACCACACCAAATTACCCTACAAACCCCCAAATCCTCCCCAATAATTCCCTGAGTCCCAGATTGCCCTGAAACACTAGTAAAACATGAGGCTTTAGATACCTTTGATGAATTTGTTGATTTTTATCCCCAGTTTTATCTGTTTTAAAGGGATGAAAATGAATCAAAATAATATTAGGGACAACCAAACAAGAAGACCACCATTCCAGGGTCTTCCCAAAGCAGATCACTGGGAATGTGGCTCACCAGTTCTCTGCCAATGTGGGTCCTCTGAAGCAGGACTAAGTTGGAGCACTGCACAAAGCTCTTCCCGCAGCTGGGGCACTCTTAGGCCTTCCTTTACCAGTGTCTCCGTTGGCATCTGCTAAAGTGAGAGCTCCTGGACAAGCTCTTCCCACAAGCGCGACATTCGTAGGGCCATTCCCTGGTTTGGATCCTCTGGTGGCGGATCAGGTGGGAGCTTATGCTGAAGCTCATCCCATATACCCCACACTCTCGGGCCTCTCCCCAGTGTGGATCATTTGGTGGATGACCAGTTGGAAGCTCTGGTGGAAGCCCTTCCTGCATTCGGCACACTTGTAGGGCATCTCCCCAGTGTGGATACGCTGGTGAATGATGAGGGTGGAGTTGTGCTTGAAGCCTTTCCTGCAGCTTGGGCAGCAGAAGGGCCTCTTCTTTGTGTGGATCTGCTGGGACAGGAGGAGACTGGAGCTTCTCTGAAACTTTCAGGACACTCGTAGGGTCTCTCCCCGGTGTGGATCTTTTGGTGGATGATCAGTTTGGACCTCTGGTTGAAGCTCTTCCCACATCTCCCCACACTTGTAGGGCATTTCCCCAGTGTGGCTACGCTGGTGGCCGATCAAGTGGGAGCTCTGGACGAAGCACTTCCCACATTGCTCACACTTGTAGGGCCTCTCCCAGTTATGGATCCTCTGGTGGCAGATCAGGTAGTGATCACTGGCGGAAGCTCTTCCTGCATTCTGCACGCTCGTAGAGCCTCTCCCCAGTGTGGATGCACCGGTGGGTCACAAGGGTGGAGTTGTGCTTGAAGCCCTTCCCACATTCCCCACACTTGTAGGGCCATTCCCCAGTTTGGATCCTCTGGTGCTGGATCAGGTGGGAGCTCTGGCTGAAGCTCTGTCCATCTTCCTGGCACAGGGTGGGCCTTCCCTTTTCCAAGAACCGTGGGATGGGTTTGGACCCCCTCATTGTGCAAGAAGTCTTGGGCTTTTCCTTCCCATTGGAGTCCTGCACTGTGGAGCTGCTCAAAACGGCCGCTTCCACAAGGTTCTGCCCTCAGGATTTGTCCTCTTGGGTCTCTATCCTCAGTTCCTTGTCTGGGGAGGAAGGACAAGGAGAGGATGGGATTTGCCTCCATGCCTGAGAGAAGGGGAAGGAGATCCCCCCAGTGAATTCCTGGAAAGACGGCATAGGCAGTGAGGTTGTCCTGCAGCCAGGAGCCATGCTGGGCTGGGAGATGGAGCAGGAGAGAGGGGCACTGACTTCCTCCTCACCTGCCTGGCTGTCCTGGAGCATCTTCCTCACAGCCTAACCTAAACAATTTAATATCAAACTAAAAATGCAGTACTAAAATAAAAAATAAATTTCAAACAAACAAACAAACAAACAACAAACAAACAAACAAAAAAACCAACCAAAAAAACTAAAATAAAACAGAGTCAGAATACAACCTGACAACAAGTTATTCAGGGTTTTGCTAGCAGTCCAATCAAATCGTGGCTGCAGTCCTCCTGGAGTAACAGATGTGGTTTTGTTGAAGCAACAATCCTGTAGAAGGGTGTAGTTTTCCTCTGAAGGTCCAGTGGTGTTGCAGATGGGTCTGGTCTGTCTCTGGGAATCCAGTGGAAACCAGGCTGCTTCTGGTGTTTAAATCTCAGCTTATATCCAGGTGGGAATGCTTGGCTCCTCCCTCTGGGTGGAGCATCTCACAATGGGATGATGTAATTTTATCAGTCATGCAGTGAGACTCAATGGCCCATTAACAGAAGATATCTCCCTGGAGGAAGGATGGGTCATGGAAGAGATCAAGAGCACTGCCCCATTTGGTTTTAACAGCTGGCCCTTTAACCAAAGATATCGCCCTGGAGTTATGAGAAATGTGTCATGGAACAGTTTTTACTTGGATCTCGAGTTGCTTTGTTTTCAAACTAGCACACTGGGAGAAGTGGGACCACACTGGGAAATTACTGTGAGAAGTTTGGAGAGACTGGTCTACATTGTGTGTGACTGGGCATGGACTGGGAGCATGCAGGGAGGGACTGGGATGATCTGTGGAGTGACTGGGAGTATACTAGGGGCAACTGGGAGAACTGGGAACACACGGGAGGAAAGTGGGAGCAACTGGGACCATGCTGGGGCAAACTGCATCATAATGGGGAATAACTGCAGTGACTGAGCTCCTACTGGGAATGCTGACAAAACTGAAAGCACACAGGGTGGGGGCAACTATGCCTGATACTGGGAGCAGCCTCTTCTGGGACCAGGACACTGAACCCCTTTCCAGTGAGATATAAACTTCAAAGGAATTCAGGGTTTTAGAAAAGTTAAGGTTTTAGCTATAGATAAGCCTTTGACTAAATTAGTTACAGTGGATAGATAGATAGATAAGCTGTGCTGGAAATACTTAGGAGTCAATTGATTAGTTGAAAGGAATTGGATCTAAAATAACAATCCCAGATCTAAATAACTAATGGTTGTCATTTTGTATTTGTTTTAGCTGTGGTTTATAATGAGAAACAGAAGAAACTGGTAAATAGACCTAAGAACACAGACAACTGTAAATCTTCTAACATCCAGAAACCCATTGAACAGTCATGGAAACAGGAAACTGGAGTTCTAGCAGATTCCATTTGTCTTGTTATATGCATTGAAAAAGGTTGAAAATTTAGAATGAGGAAGACTCTCCTTGCTTCCTGTTTTATGACCCCTCCCCATAAAAGAGACCACTGACCTAATTTAAAAACAAACTATGCATGCTTAATGGGCTTTTATCTAATTATAATATGAAGCAGAGGATGCCAAGCATTAGTGTTATGAATATGTATCAGTATTTGGGGTATTCAACACTTATGTAAATAAATAGAGTCTGTAATCACTTGTAACTTTGCACTGCATATTAGGGAGAGACCCCACGCAGCTGCCCGGCATCGCATTAAACCTACACTTTCTAACTCTAACCTGTTAGAGAGTCTTTTGTCCGTCACTGTGGGTATTTATATTAGATCAATATCCATATCATTCTGCCCCTCCAGCCCTAGCACCCCTCGCTGGGGTCTCAGCAATCCCAGGGGTCCTCCACTCTTGGGGTCCCCACTTTGGGGTTCTGGGGGTCTCCTCTCTCAGGGGTCTCACTTAGGGAAACTGCAGCTTTCCTGAGGCTCCCCAAACCTGGTGTCACTGCCCCCCACCAGTCCCGTGCGGTCTCCACATGGCACCGGCAGAGCTCGGAGGGCCCGGCCGGGGAAGCCCAACCCCCCTGTTGTGGGCACCCACATCCGCCCGCCCCCTGCCACGGCTCTGCCACCACTGCCACTGGGACCCCCAAAAACACCCCCCAAGGACCCCCCGGTGTCCCCCCGAGGGGCATCTGCAGCTGGGCTTTGGAGCCCTGCAAACTCCAAATATCTCCCCTAAACGAGGCAGAAAAGAACTTTATAACAACAGTTGTTAGAGTAGTATGTATTTTTAATAGACATTGAGGTGCTGGGGATTAACTTCACTAAAGACATGCATGAACACTAGAGAGCTTGCCTCTCTTATTTTTCTTTGAGGTCTTACATATGCATGGCATTGCACAATCTGCCTTATACATATTTATTCTCTGGCCTCACTCATCCTCACTTTGTGGTAAATAACTCCTCTTGGCATATCCTCTGGGCATGCTTAGTTTCACCATGGTGGTCTCTGAGGGTCTCTAGAAGATGAAAGAAGTGGAGTCTTCCTCAGTGAAGTCTTCACCTTTATTTTTCTTGTGTGTCTTTGGTCCTTTTGGCATTTTTTCAAGGCAAGACAGTTTCTAGTGAGTCTGTGTTTTTCTCTTTCTTTGCATTCCTTGCTTTGTTATCTTGTTATGTTTAGGTTAGTCTTTCTTGTTATTATGGAGGTTGTCCTGGATGTTTGTACTGCTTTAAATTATGTAAACAGGCACAGCACTCGATAGTCACTAAATGCTTCTAAAATGTACAATACCTTCTAAAATACAGTGTATGCTCTTAAGTTTCCTATAAAGATTAGCTAGAATTTTCAAGCCTCTGTCTCATGCCCTCCCTTTTCTATAGACCCAGTAAATTCTTTTACTACTACTGGGGCTTCTCTCTAGCTTTAAACTCACTATATTGATAATTCTCTTTTAACATTATCCTAGGTGTTTTAGATAATGAGGTTAAAATTGCAACTCGCTTTAACATCCTCTAGTTCTATATGAGTACTACAATAGATGTTATCAAATTTATACTAAATAAGATCAGCAAAAAATGATGGGGTGATATAGGGTGTTAAAGACTCTAGTTGCATTCAGTGACTATCTAAAGAGTGCATCCAACAAGAGTTGTGGCTTGTGTCTTGCTTTACTTTTTGTAGAACTCTCCTTATTTCTTTTGTATCATGTTGGACACTTTACTACAGTTTTTTGTCTTCTTCTCTTGAATTTCTTTTTACAATTTTGTTCAGATCTTCATGCTTTATTAATTGCTTTACTAGGGTTAGGTTTATTCTAATAAGAGTGGCTAAACAATTGGTGATAGGTTTTATAATGAGACTTGATTAACTGGTGGGATATAACTGGTGCTAAATATGAAAAGTTGTACCTGACCAATCTTAACAAAATTGTAGATACAGGAATTAGAATGATTTTTAGCAGGTAAGGATATATTATTTCTATCTTGTCCTAGATTACAGTGTAAGATGTGCCCAAAGTATGTATTCTATCACCACCTACATGAGCTGTTGAAGCTAGGTTGGGCAGTGTTTCCCTTGCCCCCTGCCTCCAGACTATCTTCTGTTAATGGCCCATCAATGCCCTGCTGCGGGACTCATAGATAACTCCCTCCAGGAGCTATCTTCTGTTCAATGGCAATCAAGGACCCATTGCAAGACTGATAAAATGATATCAGCCCATTGTGAGATGCTGTGTCCACGGGGAGGAGCCAAGCATTCCCACCTGGATAGAATCTGGGATTTGGGACAGCACAGGCAGCCTTACCCACTGGATTCCCAGAGGACAAGAGCTACCAGACCCTTTCTGTGGGAATCACTGCTTCAACCAGACCACTTCATCTGGACTGCTACCACCACCACAGGGAATCAGGTTGTATTCTGACTCTGTCAGTGATCTTTTCTACTATTGCATTTATTTTATTTTACCTTTTATTTTCACCTCCTATTAAATTGTTTTTTTCTGACTTGGAGTATTTCGTTGGTTTTGCTTTCAAGCCAGCACATGTTGACATCTCTTCACCTACTTTCTCTGTTAGAATTGACCAGTCCTTCCTCTCTTTGATCACTAATTTGGTCAAATAGGACTAAAAAGCAATGATCCCTTGCAACATGGTGATCTGCTCAGTATATTTCACATTTTCCCATTTATTAGGTATCAAGACTTAATTCTGACATGTAATAAATACAGTCTTTCAGCTTTAAGAGGCAGAGGGCATGAATTCCATTGAAATTGCCTCATTAATATTTATTTTGCTTCAGAGTGGCTCATGAACTGTTTCAAGTTTGGGTAAGCAAATAATGCATCAGTGACTCTAAAAGATAGGGAAAAATGATTGTGAGCAAGCAAATAATGGCTTGCTTAGGGACACAGCAGTCTCTGCATTTTTAGAAGAGAATTTCATTATATTTTTTGAGCTTTAAAGAAGCAAACAAAGAAAAAAAGCTTTATATATTGAGAAATATCATATATAATTATGCAAGTGTTAATGTGAGAATCTACAGAGTGTCCTGCCTAATGATACATGTAGTTGTGCAGTTTTTTTTGCCAAACGTTTATGTGCAAAAGATTGGACAGGTGGGATTGCACTGTGTGCAATTTGTCCCACAGGATTAACTATGGAATACCAGACATATTTCTATAAATACAGCTATGATTGATTCTGATCAGGTTTAGACAGAAAGATTTATTCACCCCAGAGTAAATAAAAAAGAGTTATTTGCTCCACAGTATAGATGTTATAAAAATTATAGAGAACAGTGCTCTAGGAAGGAATTTTGAAGTAAACAGGGCTTTGCTGGAGTTGTTTGAGCCCATTGCAGGCAGAGCCTCCTGCTCCAGCAGGAACTGCCTTTCCTAGTGCCAGGACCAGGGCAGATTCCCACTGCAGGAAAAGCCCCAGGCCAGCCCCAACACAGTGAAGGCCTCGGGCACAAGTGCAGAGTGCCGTGCTGGGAGCTGCGCCAGGGAGAGCCTGAGGCACCAAAGGCACCTTGGCAGCAGCAGCTGCTTCCAGGCCATGGCCAGAAGCCTCCCTTGGCAAGGCGGCCTGGTGGCCACCACTGCAGAGCTGCTGCTGCAGGGCTCATTTCTGGATGGGCTCTGCCCCAGCCCACAGAGTGTGACCTCAGCCCTGACTCTGTCCCAGCTGCTGTGCCTGAGCCCTGCAAAGCCTAAAGGTCACCTGTGCCAGCCTGGCTCTGTCAGCCCCTGGGGCAGGGCAGGGAAAGGCCAGAGAAGGGGCTGGCTTTGGCTGCTGGATGTGGGCTCCAGCAGAGACAAGGAGGAGTCAAGGCAGTGGATGGAGTCCAGTGAGCAGCCCCTTCTCCCCATGCAATCCTGGAGTGCTTTGGATGGGAAGAGCTCTGCAGTGCTCATCTCATCCAAACCCCTGCCATGAGCAGGGACATCTTTCACCACATCAGGTTGTTCAGAGCCCTGTCCCAGCTGGGCTTGGAAATTTCCAGGGATGGGGCATTGACCACCTCCCTGGGAACCTGTCCTGATGCATCACCCACCTCATCTTCAAAACTTTCCTCCTTATCTCCCCTTATGTGAACCTCCCTTCCTTTAGTTTAAAACCACCACCCTTTGTGACTGACCCCGGCTAAAACCTTTGTCCACCATTGCATTTTCAATCAGCTGGGTTTCCATGGCAATTCCATGACAGAGTGACCCAGGTGTGGTGTCCCAGTGAGGGCTGCCATGGAAGCAGTGCCCAGCACTGCCCCTTTCTGTCTGGCTGAGCTGGCCTTTGGCCCTGGCAGTGGCGTTTGCTGCTGGTTCGCGGGCCTGAGCAGCCAGCGCGGCACAGGGCAGGTGGCCGTGGCACAAGCCCCCAGCAAGGGATCCCCTCTGGCTCTGGGCAGTGACACCAGCCCTGAGCAAGGGGCTGGTGCAGAGGGGTCAGTGCAGTGTCCATGGCCACAGCCCCTTGCCATGGCCCAGGGCAGGTTGGGATGATGATCCACCCTCACTCCTGGCCCAGGGCAGGGCTGCAGGGCCCTTCCCCACAGCCTGTCTGCACACAAGCACTTCCAGGGCTCTCCGCATTTCCCTTTCATCTCACTCTTGTCTCACTCACACACCTCCCAACAACCCACCTGGACTTTGAGCTGCAAGGAGTTCAAAGCTTGTCTGTCCTTCAGGAGCTGGTCTAATTCTGCCTTCAGCCACCTCTGGATTTATGTTTATTGTAGAACTTCCTGTGTGTCTAAAACATTCCTTGCATGGTTCTGCCTTGGGGAAGGGCAACCTCCTTGGTGGCACCTTGGGCTTGGCACACACTTGAGGAGATTTCCTGAAACTTCAGTTTTAGATTGCTAAAAAAGGAAGAAAGCTCCTCTTTGTCTGAGTGTAGCCAGTTCTCTGAGCAAAGCAGGTCCCAGGTGAGTGAGGAGAGACAGGATGGGGTTGGGGGATGTGGAGCAAGGTTGTCCACACTGGGTCACACCTCAAGGCACAGCTTCTCTGAGGATGACAGACGTCCTGAGGAGAGACCCTGGATCAGTATCAGTCACTGAATGCTGTAAAAACCTCTGCGCTAAAGAGGAAAAATTCACCCATTGAAAATAGGAATGTGGATTTCTTAGAAGCTCTTTGAAATATTTCTCCATAGCTTTAGGAAAAAAGACTTCATAATGAACTGTGGCAGACCAGAGGGAAATCAATGCACAGCCATGGTTTGTCATGTTTATGTGATCCTAATCAGCCCTGTGGTGCATTTGGTGTTGAGTCCTGGAACCTCAGGGCCTGAGAGGAGATTGCACACACGTTTCCAGAAGTCAGAGTCAGAAGGAAAAGCCCAAAGTGTCTCAACGCATCAATGGGTCCCACTGAAGTCCCTTCCCAACACAGGCTCTCATGGAGTCTTTGGAGGAGAGAATTGGAGGCCAGAATTGCACAAAAGGCCTCTCAAATACTCAGTGTGGGAAGGAAAATCCAAAGTACCTTAAACACCTTGAGTATCTCAAAGTATTAATGAGCCCCACTGAGTGTGGTTACTGGCTAAGAATCTCTAGGGATTAATTAAAGCATGACTGCACAAACCTCTCAGACTCAGTGTCAAAAAGAAGTTCCTTAATAAACTTTGAGTATCCTGAAGTATTAATGAGCCCCACTGATTATTGTTACTGACTAAGAATCCCAAGGGACTAATTAAGGTAGATAACTAAGGCCATGATTACTCTTTTTTCTCATAGAGACAATTTTAAAAGGGAAACACCAAGTACCTTAAAATAACTGAAGTACCTTGAAGCATTAATGAGCCCCACTGAGTGTTGTTCCTGACAAAGTCTCTCAAGGGACTAATTAGAGCAAATAATTGCAGGCCATGATTGCACAAGCCCCACACAGACTGCAAGGAAAAGCAAAACCCAAAGTCCTTTGAAGAACCTGCAGTCCCTGGGAGCATTCAGGAGCCCCCAGGGCCATTGCTGACCCGAGGCTCCCCAGGGACTCCTTCCAGCACATCCTTGAGGCCACTGGCATGTGAGGGGGATGCTGAGGGCAGCACAAGGGGCTGACAGTGCCCAGCCTTGCTGGGGCTGTGCCAGGAGGCCCCAGGGCTCAGGACAAGGTGTCTCCTCACAGCCCTTGGTGGCACAGAGGCTGCTGTGCCCCCAGGACACCAGGACTTGGCTTCTCTTTGTCCCCACCTGTCATCACTGCCTCCAGTTCTCTGCTCTGCCTGGGGCCTGGGGACACTTTTCTATGTCCTTGTCCCTCAGTGGAACCTGTTAGAACTTCAAGAAACTTTGGAATTGGAATTTTGGACTTGGAATTCCTTGAGAGGTTTCTTCAGCTCCCTCTCAGGGACTGATGTTTAGGGCCTCAGCACAAAGCCTGAGAGGTCATTAAAATCTTGTGCTGTGTCTGTGCTGCTGAGCTGGGCCGGGCTCCTGGCACAGAGGCAGCTCCTGGCAAGGGCAGCGCTGCAGAGAGACAGCTCTGCCCAGGAAGCAGTTCTCAGTTCCGAGCACAGCCCAGCAGGGCTGGGGCACTGCCTGCAGCCACCCCGGGCACAGCACACGGGCACAGAGGGGTGAAACTCAGCCTGGGCTGGCCAGCACAGAGCAGCACTGAGGGCTCACTGGAGGACAAATCCACACAGGGTTGGGAACAGTCACTCTCTGGCTGGGGGAAGATAAGATGCAGCTCCTGCAGGGATCTCCTGGAACTGGCACATCCCACAGCTTTGAGGCCCTTCCAGGAGGACTCTCCTAGGGCTGCAGGGCAGGGATGTGGCCCTAGGGCAGGGCCTGGGTGTCCCTGCTGCAGCAGCCAGGCACAGCACAGGGCAGCTCCCTGTTGCCAGGCTCTGCTGCAGGGCTGAGCAGCCGGGGCTGCAGCCAGGGTGCCCAGGGCTGTCCCTGCAGAGCAGGGTCTGCAGCCCAGGGCACTGTGCTTGGCCAGGGACTCTGCTGCCTGCCAGGGGACAGCTCTCAGCCAGCCCGGGGAGCTGCTCACAGCGCTGGGGAGAAGCTGTGGGGGGAAGGAGCCGCCCTGAGCAGGGCAGGTGCTGCTGCTGAGAGGTGCTGTGTGGGGCAGGGCTGCTCCCAGCTCCAGGACCAGCCTGGGCACAGCTCCGGAGGACACTTCCCAAAAGAAGGTAAGCCTGGGATTGCTGTTAAAGATCAGGAGCTTTCCTGAGGAGTGTTTTCAATTCCCTGTTTGGAGCAGGGTGGGAAGGCTCAGGTGGTGATCAAAAGAATTTTGCTTTTTTATACATTTTTCATGTATGCATAGCTCTGTTAACTACTATTATATTGTTATAAATCTATAATCCTTCATTAACTCTATTCAACTACTATTACATATTTATATCAGTGTTATCCTTGATTAACTCTAGTGCATTACTCTCTTTCTCTTAGATTTTAGAACAATAAGCAGACCTTCTAAATACATTCCAGAAATACTGTGTAGTTTTACTATCAGGAGGAAAACCTGCAAGAAGTACATTTTGGTTTTTAACCAGAGTGTGAGCAAGTTCACCTTTAAAAAAAGTGAGGCAAGAAGACCTTTGAAGGCTTCTTTGGAAGAAATGGTCCTCCTCCAACCAGGTTTACCCAGGGGTGTGTAACTGGGGCAACCTGAATCTCCTATTGGAGGTCCCTGGTAAATATCCTAATTAATCAACATTAATACATTTTAAAATCAGATCCTGGGTGTGCCCCATCCTCTCTGGGAAATGTGGAAGCTTCAATTAAGGTCTGGTTTTTACTTTTCTGTCCTAATGATGTTACAAGGCGGTTTTTTTTCTCTTTGGATTACAGGCAACAGGAGGATGAGAGAAGCAAATTAGGAATTGAAATCACAAAATCACAGAACATTGAGTTGAAAGGGACACACGGGATCATCAAAGTAATGTTTTAGCATTTACAGAGACTCAGATCTGTAACTTGGGTGGTCAGTCTCTCTGCTGGAGGCTTCCTAAACGGCCTTCAGCCACTCCCCAGCCCTGGACAGCTCCAGCATCACCTTTGCAGGGCCCAGCAGGGCTCTCCTGAGCTGCCCTTGCCCCCTGCAGACAGAGCCTGCCCCAGGCAGGGCCCTGCAGACAGGCAGGTTTCTGTAGGGCCGGGCCCAGGGCACAGAGGGTGGGATGGGCTCTGTGAGCGCTGGCAGGGACAAGGCTCCTCTCAGCAGGGAAATGTCCAGGCACAGGGAGATGCTCAGGGAAGGAGAGGGGGCTGAACAGAGCAGTGCTGGGGGCAGGAGGGCACTGTTGGTGTGTGGGATGTGCTGGGCACAGCTGGGTATGGGAACACTGTCCTGAGTGCCCGGCTGTCTGTGCCCTGCCCTCCCAGGCACAGCACCACAACATCTTCTCTTCTTTCTGCCCTCCCCTGATGTTGTCACTGTCACCTGGTGCTCTCAGGGAGGCTCTGGCATTTGCAGCAGCTGAGTCAGGCACTGCCCTTGGGATTGCTGCCAGGCAGTTGTGTCCATGGGAATGGGGTGTCCAAGCTTGCCTGTCACCTGTGGGGCTGTGGGCAAAGCATCCATGGGAAAGGGGAATGAGCTGAGCCCTCTCCCTGAGATCCCATCATGGGCACACCTGGGGATCTCCTTGCTGTGTCCTTCCAAGCTCTGAGCTGCCCTCCTGGCTGCAAATCTGTGCCACAGCCTCTGGGAGTTCCCTGAATGTCCCACGGGGAAGTGCAGAGATGCCAGAGCTGAGGAAATGCTGTTGGGTTTGCCAAGGGAGCCGTGAGTGTCCTTGGCAGAAGGGGGTGCTGAGCCCTTGCCCAGAGACCTTTGGAGAGGCAGAGACATTCAGGGATCCCTCTGCTCTGGGCAGGGTCTGGTTTATCCCAGGGTGACATGGGAGTGTGATTGTGCTCTGATTGCAGCCAAAGGTGCAAACCCAGGGCAGTGGGGAACAAGCCCATCCAGCCCCTCACCTTCCCTGAGCCACATGGAATCCTTTGCCTCTCACATCTCTCAGTGGTAAAATCTCAGTGCAGTAGAAATGCTGGGGATTTCTGACACCTGAGAAACAGTAATGATGCATGTGTAGGAAAATAATGACTAAAATTCCTTCCTGCTCCCCATGCCCTTTAGAAGTTGAAGTGCAGATGCTACCGAGCCCGCCTGCATTAGGAGTGATTCCACTGACAAATCTGAAGATCCAGCCTTGTCCCTTGCCACATGGCCACACATCCAGGGACAGCAGGGCAGGGATGGCTCCTGGAGAGCCCCCACACACAGGCCTGGCTGCTCCTGGCACACTCAGAAAGCACAATTGGAGCTCAGGCAGGGTCCTGGGTGAAGGTTTTCCCAGAGCAGGAACAAGGGTGGGTGAGTCACAGCAGGACAGTCTACAGGGAATGGCCCAGGTTTGGCTCAAAGCAGCCTCTGCTGACTTGTCACTGTCCTTTATCCATGAACAGGTCCCCATGTGCAGCCACAGCAAATGTCCAACAGCAGCTCCATCAGCCACTTCCTCCTGCTGCCATTGGCAGACACGCAGCAGCTGCAGCTCCTGCACTTCTGCCTCTTCCTGGGCATCTCCCTGGCTGCCCTCCTGGCCAACGGCCTCATCATCAGCGCCGCAGCCTGCGGCCACCTCCTGCACACGCCCATGTTCTTCTTCCTGCTCAACCTGGCCCTCACCGACCTGGGCTCCGTCCTCACCACTGTCCCCAAAGCCATGCACAGTTCCCTCTGGGACACCAGGAACATCTCGTACACAGGATATGCTACACAGCTCTTTTCCTATATGTTCTTCATTTCAGCAGAGTTTTCCCTCCTGACCATCATGAGCTACGACTGCTACGTGTCCATCTGCAAACCCCTGCACTACGGGACCCTCCTGGGCAGCAGAGCTTGTGCCCACATGGCAGCAGCTGCCTGGGCCAGCGCCTTTCTCTATTCACGGCTGCACACAGCCAATACATTTTCCCTGCCCCTGTGCCATGGCAATGCCCTGGGACAGTTCTTCTGTGAAATCCCTCAGATCCTCAAGCTCTCCTGCTCAGAGTCAAACCTCAGGGAACTGGGGCTTCTTGCTGTTAGTGTCTGTTTGGTATTTGGTTGTTTTGTGTTCATTGTTTTCTCCTATGTGCAGATCTTCAGGGCTGTGCTGAGGATCCCCTCTGAGCAGGGACAGCACAAAGCCTTTTCCACCTGCCTCCCTCACCTGGCTGTGGTCTCCCTGTTTGTCAGCACTGGCTTTTTTGCCTACCTGAAGCCCCCCTCCATCTCCTCCCCATCCCTGGATCTGACCTGTCAGTCCTGTACTCAGTGGTGCCTCCAGCCCTGAACCCCCTCATCTACAGCCTCAGGAACCAGGAGCTCAAGGCTGCAGTGTGGAGACTGATGACTGGATGGTTCAGAAAACATTAAACTGCTGGCCAATTAATGCAAATCATTTGTAATAAAAGTAATCTTTGATACGTCCTGTTGGTTTCATTTTGGAGGTTCCTTTTTTTTTTTTTTTTTTTTTTTTTCTTTTTTCTTTTTTTCTTTTCTTTTCTTTTTTTTTTTTTTTTTTTTTTTTTTTTTTTTTTTTTTTGCTTGCTTTGCTTTCTTAATAATTTCAACATAGAAATCTCATTGCTTCTTCCATGTCACATTTTGTTTCTCTCCACCTCCCCTCTGGCCATAGACTGTGTCAATGAGGGGCTGCGCTCTTGGTGGCTTTAAAGGAACTAAAGGATTTCCCAGCCAAGTTTTCTGCAGAGATCCCCCTTTTGTTCCCTTCTCTGGAGCTGCAGCAGCAATGTCTGTATGCAGAGCTGGGGCCAGATCAGTGCTGGCACAGCAGCTGTGCCCAGGAGCAGCAGCACTTGGTGTTGCCAGTGCTGCTCCCGTTGCCCCTGCCCCGCTGCCCTCCTGGCCCTGCTGTTGCTGTAGGGCCTGAGAGCTCTCGGGGCCGGGCACAGTGCTGGGGGTGGCAGTGCGGGGCTGCAGCAGGGACAGGCCATGGGCACTGCTGGGGCAGCGCTGACGCTCTCAGGGCAGGGCCTCGGGGGCTCCAGGCTCCTTGCCCAGGCTCTCTCCAGAACACGCTCAGGCCAATGCCTCAGCAGAGAAAAGCCCCCGTGAGCAGTCCCAGGGTGGCCGTGGGCAGGCTGGGGGCAAACAGCATGGCTGGGGCTCTGCAAGGTGCCTGGGGGAGATGGGAAGGAGCAGCAGAGCAGGGGCTGATCCATCCCCACTGCGCTGGACACCCCAGGGCAGCGTCCCAGAGCGTCCTCATGCACCTGCCAACAACATCCCCCCTCTGCAGCCCTGGCCTCTCCCCCAGCTCACACAGGTGCCGCATCCTTGCAGGCACAGACACGGCAGCACTGGCTCAGGAGCCCCTGTTTGCACTGCCCAGAGCAGGCGTGAGCACCCCCATGGTGTTGGTGTGGGGAGATGAACCTGAGTGAGCACAAATACCATCATCAGCCCCTGGGGCCAGGAAGGGCTGAGGGACAGCAGGGAAACCACTCAGCTTTGTGGTGGCCTCTGAAGTCATCCAGAAAATTTGTTCCCATGAGCTGTGAGTTTCCTGTGCCAATGTTGTTGCTCAGAGCCAGGGCTGCCTCGCAGCCACCCCCAAACTGCTCTCAGCATTTCCTTTGCATCACCTTGGCTTTCTTTACCCTTCCTGCTACAAATCTCTTCCAACTGCCCACCACTATTCCCTCCCCTGCCAAAAGCCTATCCCTGGTTGCCGTTTCCGCTCTGGCCCTCTGGCCCCACTCCCCATTTCAGGTCCTGAGTTCCCAGCACCATGGGAAGGTCTCCTGGGGAGCAGGATCATCCTCCAAGTGCTGCAGGAATTGTCTGCAGGCTCCTGCAGTGCCTCGTGCTGCTCCCTTGCCAGAGGCACCACAGGCCGGGGCAGCACATCTGGGCTGCTGTGTGTGGCTGTGGGGCTCCCTGTTCTGGGCACGGAGGAGGAGCTGCAGAGGCTCTGCAGGACTGACAGGATGGGCTTTGGGGCCTGTGAGGAGAAGCTGAGGGACCTGGGCTGCTGGACCTTCTGGAGAAGAGGCCAGGGCTCATCCTGCAACTGCTGCAAGGATGGTTTCAGAGAATCACAGAATCAGCAAGTTTTGAAAGGACCTGGAAATCATCAAGTCCAACCTGTGCTCTGACACTGCCTTGTCTCCCCTGAGCCTCCTCTTCTCCAGGATAAAAAATCCCCAGCTCCCTCAGCTGCTCCTCACAGGACTTGTGTTCCAGACCCCTCACCAGCCTTGTTGCCCTTCTCTGGACACACTCCAGCACCTCTATGTCCTTTCCTAAACTGGGGAGCCCAGAATGGGACACAGCACTCGAGGTGCTGCCCAACCAGTGCTGAGCACATGGGAAGAATCACTGCCCTGGTCCTGATGGCCACACTATTCCTGATCCAGGCCAGGTGCATTGGCCTTCTTGGCCATATGGGCACACTGCTGGCTCATGTCCATCCTTTTCTCTGTCAGTCCTCACAGGTCCCTTTCTGCCTGGCTGATGTCCAGCCACTCTGTCACCAGCCTGCGCAACTTTAGGCGTTGTTGTGGCCAAAGTGCAGGAATAGTACCTGGACTTGTTAAACGTCACATTGTTGGATTTGACTTCCTGGATCCAGCCTGTCCAGGGCCCTGTGCACAACTCTCCTACCCTCCAGCAGATCAACACTCCCAGCCAACTTGGTGTCACCCACAGTTCCAGGAGGCCCTAGACTGTCACAATGATCTCCATGAGTTCATGAGGCCTCCCAGTGTCACAGCATCCCTTGGTTCCACGGGAAACCCTTGGTGTCACAAAGTCCCTTGGATCCTTGGGCCCCGCCGTCGTCACAGTGGTGCCTTGGTCCCCCAAGGCCCTGCAGTGTCACAATGGATCCTTGCTTCCATGAGGTCTGGCAGTGCAGCAATGGTCTCCTTGGTTCCACAGTGTCAAAATGGCCTCTTCCTCCCTCAGCCACTCCTCAAAGTATTTGTGCTCCATTCCTCTCACCAGCCTTGTTGCCCTTCTCTGGACACGCTCTAGCCCCTCCATGTCCTTTGCAAAATTGGGGCCCAGAACTGGACACAGCACTTGAGGTGCAGCCTCAAGAGTGCTGAGCACAGGGGAATAATCACTGCCCTGCTCCTGCTGCACACACTGTTCCTGATCCACAGAAGTGCCAGGGGATGGATGACGGAAAGCATGAGAAGGGGGTGGGGACAAAGTCTGATTAAATGTCAACCATGAAGGGACTTGATTTTCATATCTATTCAGACTGCATTAGAAGGTGCTGGGGGTCAAGATCAATTGGACATTGCTGAAATCAATGTATAAAACTGGAAACAAAAACAGGGGAAAACAGTCCCTCTCTGCATTGTTTTCCATATAGTATATTCACTTTGAATACACTTCCAAAATCTGTCTAACTAACCACAGAAGTATAAAAAACTGAAATTAAGCCCAGGGGCTTTTCTTGTTTGGATGTTTTGAACAAGTGTTTATGAACTTTTGTCATTGATTTCCTGAAGTGAAGAGCTCAAGATTGAAGAGGCCTCTGGAGTAGTAAAATTCATCAGCAACTTCCAAGGGGCTGTGGATCCATCCTCATCAGAGCAGGAATGACTCTCAGCACCTCAGGGAGAGGGGAGCAGGGCACACAGGGAGCCTCCTTTTCCCATGGCCCAGCACCTTCCCATGGCTGGGGCTGAGTCCTGTCTGAGCTGCAGCTGCTGCTGTGCCCTTCCGAGGGGCTGAGGCCGTGGGGGCCCTGCCCAGAGCAGCCTGCCCTGAGCAGAGCTGTGGGGCCAGAGCCGGCTGGGCTGTGCTGGGGAGAGGCCCTTGGTGCTGCCGAGAGCTCAGGGCAGCTGGCAGAGCTTGGAGGGAGCTGGGCTGGGCTGAGAGAGCCTGCCACAGGAAACCATCAGTGTCCATCTCAGCCTGTGTGAGCGTGCAGGGGCAGGACTCAGCCCAGGCCTTATGGGGCAAAGCCAGTGCCTGTGGAAGGCATTGAAAACAGGCAAGTGGCCCAGAGAGGAGGCTGCTCTGTGCCCTTGGTGGCATGGACAGAGCAGGAACACGGCCCAGGACATTTGTCAGCGCCAGCCTCTGTCCCCAGCCATTGCCAGCCCTGGCTGCTCAGCCCAGGTTTGCGGGGCAGTTTGGCTGTGCCCAGCTCCATCCTCCTGCGGGGCTCAGGGCCTGTTCCCGGCCATGGCCAGCCCTGCCCGGCCTCTCTGCTGGCCCAGAGCCCGGCAGAGCCCGGGGCAGGGCTGTCTGTGCAGCCCCACAGGCGCCACGGGCTGTGCAGGAGCTGGCAGAGGCTGCCCAGCAGGGAGGCCATGGGGCACAGAGCCCCAAGGCTGCTGTGGGCACCACGGCACAGGGGCCGTTCCCACCCGCAATGCTCCTGTCCTGCCCTGCGCCTGCACAGGGGCTGTGGCACCATGGCTGGGCCAGCGCGGCACAAAGGGGCCACGCAGCCGCTGCCGGGGCTGACAGCGAGGCCAGGCACACACAAGGAATTGCTGGGCATTGCCTGGGCTGGGCAGGGCTGACTGTGCCAAAGGCAGAGCTCAGCTGCCCTTGGTGGCTGCAGGAAAAGTGCAGAGCCCAAAGAGCCTCCATGGCTGTGCTGGAGACCAAGGCTGGAGGAGGGAAATGCAGGGCTGCTGTGGGATGGGGAGGGGATTGAATTCCAGCACACACCTCAGTTCTCTGATGTTCCTGGCACAATGCTGGTCCCTGTTCCTGCCTGGAGCAGAGCAGATGTTTCTGGGACAGGAGCCCTCTGGGGCTCTGAGGGACCTGCAGCTTGCAAGGTGCTCTGCTCTCCCTCAGCTCCTCTCTGAGAGACGCCAATCCCATCTCGGCACCTCAGGGCACGAGTGCCACTGCCTGTGCATGGGCACACAACTGATGTCTGCCTGGAACAGGGCATAGGTTTTAATACCTGTAAATTTCATAATATACAAGCAGATTTTTATTATCTGGGTCATTTGAGTACTTTTAAGAAGTGGCAAAGTTTTTCCACCAGGAACAAGAATTTCCTGGATATACTGGATTCTTCTGCAGAGGGCAGGAGAAGAAACACTGATATTCCCTTCTATCTTTGCCACCAACATTCAGTCTGATATTTCATGACCCTCTTCCTTCAGGTGTTTCCAGCTCTCTTGTTTGAATGGCCATGCCTAAGGACATCTCTTCATGTAGAGCAGCTGGATCTATGTCCTTCCTTTTGCTCCCAGATTTCCTCTTGCAGCTGTTCTCTTCTCAGTGCAATGTGTCTCCCTTGACTGGCTTCACGCTTGGAGCTTCAGGGAATTGCCCAGTCTTTCACAAGTTTTTGTAACACCTCTGTCATCATCTTAGTTGTATTTTTATCTTATATATCACCTCTTCTCATGCCTTGGTTGAAAATCCTTTGTGTATGGGAATCCCTTGTGGATGGTGGATAGGTCAGATGGTGCTGGGAAGTCACAAGGAGCTGAGGGAAGTGTTTTGATGTTTATTAAATTATATTCTTCAAATTTCTTATGTTGGCCATGTAGAGAAACCTTCCTGTGCCTCCAAGTCTCACCAGTTCCTTGTCCCTCAAAGGACACAAACTTGATGGGTTGTAGTTCTCATCCAGGGGCTACACGATGTGGACATCCCTCCATAGCCAGAGCAGAGTTCCCTTGTCCCAGAAAGTCCCTGGCAGTGGAGGGATGAAGGAAAAAGGACAGGCTGTGGGGATCAGGTGCAGGGCAGAGCCAGGGAGAAGAATGACTTTTGCATTTGATGGAGCTGTGCTTTCCCTTGGGTTTGTTGGCTGACAATAAATGAACATCCCTCTGTGTCTTGGGCAGCTCCTTCTCCAAGGAAAGCAGGTGGGAGTTGGAGCCCAGGAGCTGAAACCTGCAGGTCCAGCCTGGGGTGGAGGGAGCTCAGATTTGCACAAGGCTGCTCTGAGTCCCAGGGCTTGGATGAGGGAAATGGTGGGGTGGGAGTAAGGACAGAGTCTGATTGATTGTCAGACATAAAAAGGTCTTGATTTTTGTATCTATTCAAACTGCATTAGAATATACTTGGATTCAGTGTCAACTGGAGATTTCACATACCAAGGCATTAGCAGAAAGAAAACTTGAACTGGACATAAAATATCTTTTCTCACTGCCTTTTGTAAATATATATTCACTTTTAATACACTTTAGAAATCGGTTAATTAACCACAAAAATTTGAAAACCTAAATGAAATTATTCCCAGAGGCTTGGCTTTTAAGGTGTTCTGAATGTTAATGAGCCCTGGGGCACTGAACAGCTGAAGGCTGAACAAGCCTCTGGAGAAGTCAAATCCAGCAGCAGCCTCCAAGTGTCTGAGGCTGTCAGCAGCCCCCACTGAGGCCATCCCTGCCCAGAGACCGTGGGGAATGGGCAGACAAGGGGAGCATCCCTGGGGCTGGGCAAGCAGAACTCAGAGGCACCAGCGGGTGCAGGTGGGAAATGGAGTGTGCAATGTGGCTGTGAAAGCCCTGCCTGGGCTGTGCCAAGCAGGACACACAAACCCTGACCCCCAGCCCCCAAACAACTCTCTCACTTAGACATTAAAAGGAATTACAATTATTTGTGTACTGTGAATTGGATGCACTGGAGAAATACCAACAAGATATTCTCAGGAGCTCAAAACAACAAAACAGACTTTACTGGCAACTTTAGAAAAAACAGAGAAATTTTGGCAAACGGTTTAATACAATATTCAATCAACAAGAAACACTTCTGAAAGCATTAACTTGTCCCATTCAACTTTGCAAACTCTAAGCCTGTTCAATTTTAAGTTACTCCAAATTAGCAAGAGGAGGGAATTTGAAGATGACAACACAGAAAGAGAGAAAGACAAATAAGATATAGAGAAGCACCCACACAGCTACCAACTCCTGGATTCCAGCTGTGTTCAGACAGAAATTCCAAGAGGAGGTGGGGTCAAGATGTGTGCTTGCCTTGTGGTCAGCCTTGAATACCCCATGGTCTTCCTGGGCCCTTCCCCCAGGAGGGACTTTGGGTCACTTGGTCTCTCAGGAGCTGGGCTGGGGGCTGCAGAGGTGGCTGTGGAGCATTGCCTTTGGTGTGCCAGGGATTGGCAGACACTGCTGGGCTGGGATAGAGGCTCTGAGGGGATTGGGGTTACAGGGCAGGGCAGTGCTGGGGTTTCAGGGCAGGGCAAGGCTGGACTTGCCCCTTCCTCCCCCACACACAAAATGCTTCCAGCCAACAATCTCCTCCAGTCTCTCACAACAGGCAATGCTGGAGGTGGAATCCCAATTGTGGATATGGGCACCTGGACAAGAAGGAAAGTTCTTTTCCACAGGAAGGTGTAATGGTTTTAGTTAAAACAGGGCATAAACACTAATTAATGTAGTGACTACACATTGTTGAATTTTATTTGGTAAATTTAGTGTAGTGGTCTTAGTGTTTACTCTCTTATTGTGGGAGAGGATCAGAAGAAACAAAGCAGGCTCAAGCTTAAAAAGTAAACAGTTTTATTAACACACACTAGAAGAATGGAAAAGTTAAGAACAGATGGAAAAAAAAACCCACTCAAAAAAAACCCAAAATGCAACTTCAAAACACTCTTCCCTTCCCTTACAAACTGTTAACTTTCTTACAAACAACATAGACACAACCTGTGATTTTCAATCAGTTTCACCATTTAAACATAATCTTTCACCACTTTGGGAGAGGAGTCTCTCTAGAGTCTTATGGACACATTCGCCACAAGACAAAAACAGCCCTGGGGCTCTCAATGTCACCAATCTGCAACTGCTTGGAGTTTTTGCAGATTGTGCTGTTCCACCCATTGGCAGCCTTTCCCCTGGCTACTCATGGGCCTCTCAGTGTATCTGGGGTACTGTTTAAGAAAGCTTCTTCTAGTATAAAACAAGGATTCTCTGCTATCTCTAAAAGTGTCTTTATCTCAAAAGAAATGAAGACCTCCTTTTACCCCAAGAGCCGAGGGCTTCAAATCACTTTCTCTCTAAAATCATCTTGGTCTCAAAGGCTGAGACCTCCTTTTACCCCAGGAGTGAGGGGCTTTAAGATTCTCACTTAAATCTCAATCATATCAATCCCCAACTTTGACTAGAATTAGCATTCCTCAAAACAACATTAGGACGTTACAAGAAACAGTCCATTTCTCCATCGTTTACAGCAGAAAAGTTTGGTTAAAAATGTCCACATCCTCAATCCCTCTTCTAATAATCTTTATCAGTTCTTTCACTCCTGCTCCACTGACTCCATGCGGTGTCTTTCCTACGTCCACTCTGTCTCTTTCTTTTCTCTCTCAGGGAAGGGTCAGGCCTTGGAAGCTCCATGGTGCCAGGACAGGGTTAACTCTGCCCAGGCCTGCAGTGGCCATGTGATTTCTGCTCCAGGCAGCAGTCTCTCCATTTCAGATCAGCCTGGTTTCCTCCCTCCACTCTTTCTTCTCCGTCTGGAAGACACCGGAGGAGGGGAGCGGGAGGAGAGCTCTGCCCACCCCTCGGTGACAATCGGGGCAGCCTCGGCCAAACCGGGCCCAGAGTTGTTATCAGGGGAGATCCCTCCCTGCTCTGGGGTCTCTGGGGAGGTTTTTTCAAAGTGGTTGATGTTAAGCTGCAACCTCTCCTCCCCCCGGGAGCCGATGGAGTCCGGCTGGGCCTCGGGCGAGCTTCCCCCCGAAGGAGGAGGTGGGGTGTGGGGAGCAGTAGGACCCACTGGATGTTACCTGTTCAGCTGAGCAGGAGGAAAAGGGCCCTGACCTGAACGAAACTGGATTTACATGGGTACTGCCCAAAGTCACATTCAACATTCTCAGTGGCCAAAGCAGGTGCCAGTATCTCAAACCAGCTTCTGATAGGTCCTTGTCCTTTCTAAAACGCTTTCTGGGGTCCTGACAGGGTAATACTTCACATTCCTCCCTAACTAAAAACCAAACTGTGCGAACCCATGACAGTGACCTTTAGGCTTTGCAGGGCTCAGGCACAGCGGCTGTGACAGAGTCAGGGCTGAGGTCACACTCTGTGGGCTGGGCAGAGCACAGCCAGAAATGACCTGAGATGGGCTCAAATACAATGATGGGACCATGGCCAGACCCTCATGTTCTTCAGTCCCACCTCACACCATTGCCAGGGCCAGAGAAAGGGACAGGTGACTTCTCAGCGTGGGTCACAGGAAACGTGGGTCACCAGAGCCCTTCCCAAAGTGGCAATGGCCCATTAACAGAAGATATCTCCCTGGAGGGAGGATGGGTCATGGAAGAGAACAAGAACACTGCCCCATTTGGTTTTACACAGCTGGGCCATTAAGAGAAGATCCTCTCCAAGATATGAGGAATGGGTCATGGAAGAGATAAACAACCTGCCCCAGCTGGTGTTCACAGATGGTAATAGAATACATCTTTTTGGATAAATCTTGTATTGCAAGACAGGGCTTGAGGCTCCTTGCCCAGGAGCTCTCAGGATTTCCTCAAGGCTACTGAGATAACAACAGGGCTAAAAATAAGAACCAGGAGCCTGAGAAACTGTTTACAAACAATGCAAAACTTAGAGGACACACAACATGATGTTGGATGCTTGACCAATGAGGAGTCCTGAAGGATGTGTGCCTGCCTCGTGAACAAGTGGCTTAGCCAACTGAGAGACACCTGTACGTGTGGACAGTAGTGCTAGAATCCATAAAGGAATTTAACATAAACAATAAACGGTTACTGCTAAAATGATATTGATTCTGCTATTCAGTTGTCCAAGGTTTCCCCTGCACTGGACAGGACTGACAGGATGGGCTTTGGGGCTGTGAGGAGAAGCTGAGGCCACCTGGCTGCTGGACCTTCTGGAGAGGACGCCCAGGGCTCATCCTGCAACTGCTGCAAGGGTGGTTTCAGAGAATCACAGAATCAGCAAGGCTGGAAAAGACCTTGGGCATCATCATGTTCAAGCTGTGTCCTGACACTATCTTGTCTCCCTTGAGAGTCCTTTTCTCCAGGATAAACAACTGACAGGCTGGAGATAGAGTGGCTGGGACAGCAGCCAGGCAGAAAGGGAAATGCAGGGACAGATGGATAGCAGGCTGGACAAGAGCCAGCAGTGTGCCCACATGGCCAAAGACGGCCAATGGCTCCTGGCCTGGATCAGGGACAATGTGGCCATCAGTACCGAGGCAGCGATTCTTCACCTGTGCTCAGCATTCATTGGGCAGCACCTCGAGTGCTGTGTCCAGTTCTGGGCCTCCTAAATTAGGAAGGAAGTGGAAGAGCTGGAATGTGTCCAGAGAAGGGCAAGAAGGCTGGTGAGGGGTCTGGAACACAAGTCCTGTGAGGAGAGGCTGAGGGAGCTGGGGTTGTTCGTCCTGGAGAAGAGGAGGCTCAGGGGAGACAAGGCGATGTCAGGGCACAGGTTGGACTTGATGATGTCCAAGGTCTTTTCCAACCTGGCTGATACTGTGATTCTCTGAAACCACCCTTGCAGCAGTTGCAAGATAAGCTTGGACCTTCTCTTCAGAAGGTCCAGCAGCCCAGGTCCCTCAGCTTCTACTCACAGCACCAAAACCCATTATATCAGTCCTGCAGGAGCATGCAGACAATTCCTGAACCACTTGGAGGATGATCCTGCTCCCCAGCGGACATTCCCATGGTGCCAACTCAGGAACTGAAACAGGGAATGGGGCCAGAAAGGAATGGGCAACCAGGGATGGGCTGTTTGCAGGGGAGGGAACAGGGAGGGGCAAAATTAAGAAATTTGTACCAGGAAGGGGAAAGAAAGCCAAGGTGAGGCAAAGGAAATGCTAAGGGCAGTTTGGGGGTGGCTGCCAGACAGCCCTGGCTCTGAGCAACAACGTCTGCAGTGGCACAGGAAACTCACAGCTCATGGGAATAAACTTTCTGGATGACTTCAGAGGCCACCACAAACCTGAGTGGTTTCCCTGCTGTCCCCTAGCCCTTCCTGGCCCCAGGGGCTGATGGCATTTGTGCTCCCTCAGGTTCATCTCCCCACACCAACACCATGGGGGTGCTGACGCCTGCTCTGGGCAGTGCAAACAGGGGCTCCTGAGCCAGTGCTGCTGTGTCTGTGCCTGCAAGGATGCGGCACCTGTGTGAGCTGGGGGAGAGGCCAGGGCTGCAGAGGGGGGATGTTGTTGGCAGGTGCATGAGGACGCTGTGGGACGCTGCCCTGGGGTGTCCAGCGCAGTGGGGATGGATCAGCCCCTGCTCTGCTGCTCCTTCCCACCTCCCCCAGGGACCTTGCAGAGCCCCAGCCATGCTGTTTGCCCCCAGCCTGCCCACGGCCACCCTGAGGCTGCTCACGGGGCTTTTCTCTGCTGAGCATTGGCCTGGGCGTGCTCTGGAGAGAGCCTGGGCAAGGAGCCTCAAGCCCTGTCTTGCAATGCAAGATGTAACCAAAAAAATGTATTCTATTACCATCTGCTAAAACCAGGTCGGCAGGTTGTTTATCTCTTCCATGACCCATTCATTCCTCATATCTCTGAGGGGGATCTTCTCTTAATGGCACAGCTGTGTAAACATCAAATGGGGCAGTGTTCTTGATCTCTTCCATGACCCATCCTCCCTCCAGGGAGTTATCTTCTGGTAATGGGCCATTGAGTCTCACTGCATGACTGATAAAATTACATCATCCCATTGTGAGATGCTCCACCAGAGGGAGGAGCCAAGCATTCTCACCTGGATATAAGCTGAGATTTAAATCACCAAGAGCAGCCCGTTTGCACTGGATACCCAGAGGAAGACCAGACCCGTCTAAACCACCATTGGACCTTCAGAGGAAAACTACACCCTTCTACAAGATCATTGCTTCAACAAAACCACTTCTGTCACACCGGGAGGACTGCAGGCACAATTTGATTGAACTGCAAGCAGCACTCTGACTACCCGGGTGTCAGGTTGGATTCTGAGACTTATGTTTTGGGGATTTTTTGGTGGTGTCTTTTTTTACTACTGCACTTTTAGTTTAATTTTCCTACTGAAGAACTGATATTCCTATTGCCATATCCTTGCTTGAAAGCCCATTAATTTCAAAATTATAATTCAAAGAGAGGGAGTTTGTATTTTCCATTTCGAGGGAGGCTCCTACATTCCGTAGCAGATCCCTGTCTTACCAGCCTAAGACAGGGAGCTTGGCTCAGATATTCTGGGGGTGTCCTTGGGTTGGGTTTTTTTGGTTGGGCATGTTTAGAAAAGTAAGAACCCAAAGCTGGGTGGAAAATGGGCCCTTGGGGTGACATTGGGGGGTCCCAGTGGTGGCTGCTGGCAGAGGCAGCCTGGAGGAGCAGAGCCCTGTGTCCCCCTGGAGCCCGGAGTGGGGGAACGCTGCAATTTGCAGGACCTCAACAGCTTGGAGAGGGGCCGAGGGGACTCCTTGGAGCCCCTGCACCCCAAAGCAGAGAGTAAGGGGAGAAGGGACCCTGGGACCCCAAAACCCCAAGCATCTCTAAACAGAAAATGGAAAAGGGGTGAGCTTTTCAGATTCCTGGGATTCTCAGCAGCCTGGGGAGGGCAGGGAGACCCGAGACAGGGAGCTCCACAAAGGAATTTTCAGGGCTGCTCTTGGTGTTTGATAGACTATTAGGGACTCCAGATGTCTGGTTACTTGTAGAGATGGACTTGAGCAGAGGGACATTCAAACCTCAACATACCCATCCCTTGTTTTTGCCCAAAACCAGGATTTCCCATTCTCAAACCTTGGCCAGATGGAGGAGGAGGCTGTGAGGAAGAGGAAGATGCCGCAAAACAGCCAGGCAGGTGAGGAGGAAGTCAGTGCCCCTTTCCCCCTCTCTCCTGCTCCATCTCCCAGCCCAGCATGGCCCCTGGCTGCAGGACAACCCCTGCTGCCAACGCCGTCCTGCCGGGGATGTGTTGGGAGAATCTCCTTCCCCTTCCCTGTGGCATGGAGGAAAATCCCATCCTGTCCTTGTCCTTTCCTCCCCGAGACAAGGAGCTGAGGTTGGACACCAGGAAGGACAAATCCCCACAGCATGACCTCATGGAAGAGGCCGTTTGAGTGGCTCCACGGCACAGGAATCAAATCAGGAGAAAAAAGCGACAGAGATCCGACAGGAGGAAGGACTCCAAACCCATCCAGGGTGCTCTCAGGAGGAAAGACCCACCCTGTGCCAGGAAGGTGGACAGAATGTCAGCCAGAGCAACACCACTGTCCAGCACCAGGTCATCCACACTGGGGACAGACCCTACGAGTGTCCCAAGTGTCAGAAGAGGTTTCAGAGAAGCTCCAATCTCCTCAAGCACCAGCAGATTCACACAGAGGAGAGGACCTTCCGCTGCCTCGACTGCAGGAAGGGCTTCAAGAAAAACTCCCACCTCATCACCCACCGGCGCATCCACACTGGGGAGAGGCCCTACGAGTGTGGGCAATGTGGGATGAGCTTCACCCACAGGTCCAACCTGATCTCCCACCAGAGGATCCACACCAGGGAACGGCCCTATGAGTGTGAGCAGTGTGGGAAGAGCTTCAGGCAGCGCTCCCACTTGATCCGCCACCAAAACATCCACGCTGAGGAGAGGCCATACAAGTGTGGGGAATGTGGGAAGGGCTTCAACTGTAGGTCCCAGCTGATCATCCACCAAATGATCCACACCAGGGAGAGGCCCTATGAGTGTCCTGAGTGTGGGAAGAGGTTTCAGACCAGCTCCAATCTCCTCCAGCACCAGCGGATTCACACAGAGGAGAGGCCCTTCCACTGCCCTGACTGCAGGAAGGGCTTCAAGCACAACTCCCACCTCATCACCCACCGGCGCATCCACACTGGGGAGAGGCCCTACGAGCGTCCCCAGTGCGGGAAGAGCTTCACCCGGAGGTCTCACCTGAGCCGACACCAACAGAGTCACCAGTAAGGAAACCCTGGCGTGTACCCCGAGTGCAGGCAGTGTTTTGTGTGAGTCTCCAACTTCATCCCCCATCTGAGGACCAACATTGGGAAGAGTCCTTGTGACCCACATCTCCTGTGACCCATGCTGAGGAGTCACCTGTCCCTTTCTCTGCCCCTGGCAATGATGTGAGGTGGTCCTGGCCGTGGTCCCGACATTGTATTTGATCCCATCTCAGGTAATTGCCAGGGGCAGGAAAGGGACTCTCTCTCTTCCCCAAGGACAAGGGTGTCCTTTCCCAACAGGAGGAAATATGTGGCTGGAATAGCCATTCTGTGTTGTTGTAGTTGTCCCTGTATATCATTTCTCTTATCCCTTCTGTTCCTAGTTTTTTCCTTATTTTTGTTGCTATTACCAGTAAATTGTCCTTATCCCACTCCGGAATCTTTTGCCTTTTGTATTTTTCCATGGGAGGCTGGAAGCCAGTGAGGGGCAGCTCGGTTTTAGCGGGAGAATAAAATTTGGGAAACCCTTTCCTAAATCCCAGCCCATGGAAAACCGAGCATCCCAGCTGGTGCCAGCCCTGGTTGCCCTGGCAGCAGCCTTGGGAGCGGGTCCCTGTCTGGGTGCTGTGGGAACCTCTTCACTCTGGTGCCCAGGGACAGCACTGGAGGGAAGGGCTGGAGCTGAGTCGAGGCAGGTTTAGGTTGGATGTCAGGAAAAGGTTTTTCCCCCAGAGGCTGCTGGGGCACTGAACAGGCTCCCAGGGAAGGGTCACAGCTCCAGGGCTCTGGGAGCTGCAGCAGTGTTTGGACACCGCTGCCAGGCCCAGGCTGGGATTGTTGGGGTGTCCTGTGCAGGGGCCAGGAGCTGGACTCGAGGATCCTGATGACTCCCTCCCAACTCAGCCAATTCTGTGCTTCTGGGATCCCATGGCCCTGGGAATGGGACTGCAAATGGTTGCCATGGCAATGGGCTCTGGCTCCAGGCCTGAGCTGGTGTCCATGGAACCACCCCTGGCAGGGGATCTGCATGGAGCTGCCAAGGGACCGACCATAGCAACAGGGGCTGGTGATGGTTGTCATGGAAACTGACAATAGCAACAGGGGCTGGTGATGGTTGCCATGGAAACTGACCATAGCAACAGGGGGCTGGTGATGGCTGTCATGGAAACTGACCATAGCAACAGTGGGCTGGTGATGGTTGTCAACAAAGGGGGCTGGTGATGGTTGTCATGGAAACTGACCCTAGCAACAGAGGCTGGTGATGGTTGCCATGGAAACTGACCATAGCAACAGGGGCTGGTGATGGTTGCCTGCTAAGGAACCGAGCTGTCACAGGCCCTCAGAGGGGTTCCATGGGGACTTTCCAAATGTCTCCAGGCTGTTCCAGAGCTGGAATGTCACAGGCAGAGACAGGGGCTCCATGGAGACCTCCCAGGGGTTTCTGGGGATGCTCAAGAGCCCTGTGGTCAGAGGCAGTCACAGCCATTCCATGGTGACATCCCAGGGCACCTGGGCTGCAAAGGCACCGATCTGTCACAGGCACTCACGGGGGCTCCGTGGTGACATCCCAGGAGTCCCCAGGCTGCCAAAGAGCCGGGATGTCCCAGTGTCCTAGGGTAACTTTATGATGCTTGTATCCCCAATCGTCTGTTCTGTTTGGACTCTGTATATTGAGTCCTGTGCCTTTAAGACTGGTTCTAAGAGCAAGGAGAAGCGCGGAGTTTGTTTTGACAAAACTGCCTGACTCCTCCACATTCTTCTCCGGACGGTGTTCAGCGGAGGCTTGGAGAGACTGCAGGACAGAGATCTTTTTGCTTTTAGTTAGTTTCAGCTAGCTAGGGCAGAGAAGTTCCCTGGGCTGTTTTTTTTTCTTTCTTTTTCTTGGAACTGTTTAAACCTGCTCTGGACTGAAAACCCAGGGGAGCACTGGGGGCTGACACCTGCGGCCCACCGGGGCCTGGAGCTCGGCATTTTCCAGCAGCGCCGGAGGGACTGGACTGAGGAGAGACTGAGAGAGAGCCGAGCTCCACCCACGCAAGGACTTTCTCAATTTGCCATCTCACTTCAGAACGAGAGGTTTTATTGTTTCATATTATTCATTCTTTATACTTGTATGCACTTTATTTGTTTAGTAAAATAGTTTTTTCCAGTTTTCTCCACAAAGGTTTTTTTTTCCGACTGGTTGGAGGGAGGGGCACTTGAGTTTGCTTCCCAGAGGGATCCTATACAGGAGTTTCCCCCCAAATTTGTCTCAAACCAGGACCATACCCTTAATTGGCGCCTACTGCGGGGCAAAAGAGAGTGGAAAAAAACTTGTATTACTATTAACTGCATTTTTTTTGTTGTTGTTGTTGTTGTCCTTTGGGTAGGATTAAACAGACAGTGGCCATGTTGCTTCTTGAAGTCCTAACGTCTCTTAGAATAGAGTCTTTTCTGCATTTCTGTTCCCTAGGCTTTTTTGAGGTCTTAATACCTTTCTGGTCCCTAGGTTGTTTTCCTACCCAGAAATAGCTCCAATATTGTCCTTAACATACAGCTTTTACCACTAGGGATGCACAAATTAGAATAGTTATTTTGCTGGGTTCGGTGATTATGGCTTACAAGAAGCTTATAAAGATACTGGAGTTTGTTCTGGGTATGTTCAGTTTATGGTTTTTTCGTCCTACCCTGCGTCCTAGTTCCAGCAGCATGTTTTGGGGATTTATCAATAACTGCACCCAGTTTGTTAGAGGAGGAGTAGGGGATGAGGCTCTTCAGCCTCTTTTTTCCTTCTTCTCTTTTAAGTCAGTTACATCACTTTTGGAGAATGTTCAGGGTCTCCTGAATGTTAAAGACCCCACCTCCCTGGTGTTTCACCTGGTGACTTTCCTCTATATGGCTTATAGATTTTCTAGAATGAGTCACACACTGCTAAACACTGTAGGGCAGCAGATAGAGGCAAGGGAGCAGGGAGATAAATCAGTCACTCAGGCTGCAGCCAACCCCACAGCTATTCAGGCTGCAGCTAAACCAGACAGTAAAGTTAAGACACCGGCAGTTGCTGCAGTAAAGAAGGGAAAGAAGCACACGGACAAAACCGAACCGACCAGTAGATGATGATTCAGGTGAAGGATCCTCAGTGCCTCCTGACACCCAGTCGGAAGTCAAACCACCTGACACACAATCAGAAGCTGAAGCAACTGATGATACACAGTCAGAAGCTGAACCAACTGATACAAAATCGGAAGCCCAACCAACTGGTACAAGATTGGGAGTCCAACCAACTAGCACACGATCAGAAGCCCAACCAGCTGCTACAAGATCAGGAGCCCAACCAACTGCTACAACATCAAGAGCCCAACCAACTGCTACAAGATCAGGAGCCCGACCAACTGCTACAAGATCAGGAGATACTATTGAGTCCTTGTCCCTGAAGGACCTTCGTGGCCTAAGAAAGGATTATACTCGACGACCTGATGAATCTATAATTAGTTGGTTAGTCCGTCTTTGGGATGCTGCAGGCGAGGCTACAATACTGGATGGCACTGAAGCGAGACATCTTGGATCCCTATCACATGATCCAGTTATTGACCAAGAAATGATGAGGGAGGCTAGTCCTTGCAGTCTCTGGGAACGGGTCTTGAGAAGCGTGGCACAAAGATATCTGTGTGCCGACGATCTCTATCTGCAGCAAACTCAGTGGAAAACCATTGAACAAGGGATTCAGCGCTTGAGAGAAATGGCAGTGGCGGAGATTGTCTTCTCAGATGACCTAAACACTAGGAACCCCGACTTGGTACCATGTACACCTGTAATGTGGCGAAAACTTGTACGACTTGGGCCACAAGAATACTCCTCTGCTTTAGCAATAATGAAGCGGGATGAGACAGAGGAGACTGTGCTGGATATGGCGAAGAAGCTCCGAACATATGCAGATGCCGTGCATGGTCCAACACATGCAAGAATCGCAGCTTTGGAAACACAGGTGCGGGGATTAGCAGACAAGATGGAGGAGAATCTCAAAGAACTCAAGGAGAACATTCTCCAGATCTCTGCAGTACAAGTTAGGGGCTCTGGCACCACACGCAAACGTTCCCTAGATAGAGAGGGAAAAGGCATTCCACGAGCTAAGCTGTGGTCCTTCCTGCGTGATTGTGGAGAAAACATGAAAAGATGGGATGGAGAATCTACTGATGCTATGACACAACGGCTGCATGAATTGTTGGATGGCAAGACTGTGAGAGGAAGTTCTAGCAAGAAGGAAGCAGCTCCGGTTACCCAGGGAAATAGGGATAATCAGGCTTAGAGGGGCCCTGCCTCTAGCCAGGTAGAGGCTAGGGAAAACCGTGTTTTTTGGACTGTGTGGATTCGTTGGCCTGGCACATCAGAACCACAAAAATATGAGGCCTTAGTTGACACTGGTGCACAGTGCACATTACTCCCATCAAGACATGTGGGGGAAGAATCTGTTTCCATTGCTGGGGTGACAGGGGGCTCACAAGATTTTACTTTGGTGGAAGCTGATGTGAGCCTGACTGGAAATGAGTGGAAGAGACACCCTATTGTGACTGGCCCAGAGGCTCCGTGCATTTTGGGCATAGACTTCCTCCGGAATGGCTATTACAAAGACCCGAAGGGATTTAGGTGGGCATTCGGGATAGCAGCTGTAGAGACAGGAGATGTTAAGCAGTTGAATACCTTGCCTGGACTATCAGAGAACCCATCTGCTGTAGGTCTTCTGAAGGTGGAAGAGCAACAAGTGCCAATTGCCACTTCAACAGTGCATCGCCGACAGTACAGAACAACTCGAGATGCTGTGATCCCCATCCACAAGATGATCCGTGAGCTGGAGACCCAAGGGGTGGTCAGCAAAACCCACTCACCCTTCAACAGCCCCATCTGGCCTGTGCGCAAGTCTGACGGAGAATGGAGATTGACCGTGGACTACCGTGCCTTGAACGAAGTGACTCCACCATTGAGCGCTGCTGTGCCGGACATGCTGGAACTCCAGTACGAGCTGGAGTCCAAGGCAGCAAAATGGTACGCCACATTGACATTGCTAACGCATTTTTCTCCATTCCTCTGGCTGCAGAATGCAGGCCTCAGTTTGCTTTCACCTGGAGGGGCGTGCAGTACACCTGGAACCGACTGCCCCAGGGGTGGAAACACAGCCCCACCATCTGCCATGGACTGATCCAGGCTGCACTGGAAAAGGGTGAGGCTCCGGAACATCTACAGTACATTGATGACATCATTGTGTGGGGGAACACGGCAATGGAAGTGTTTGAGAAAGGAGAGAAGATCATCCAGATTCTCCTGAAGGCTGGCTTTGCTATCAAGAAGAGCAAAGTTAAGGGACCTGCTCGAGAGATCCAGTTTCTAGGAATAAAGTGGCAAGATGGAAGGCGTCAGATTCCCACTGAAGTCATCAACAAAATCACAGCAATGTGTCCACCAACCAACAAAAAGGAAACACAAGCTTTCCTAGGCGCCATAGGTTTCTGGAGGATGCACATTCCTGAGTACAGCCAGATTGTGAGCCCTCTCTACCTGGTCACCCGCAAGAAGAACGATTTCCACTGGGGCCCTGAACAGCAACAAGCCTTTGCCCAGATCAAACAGGAGATCGCTCATGCGTAGCCCTTGGCCCAGTCAGGACGGGACCAGATGTGAAGAACGTGCTCTACTCAGCAGCCGGGAACAATGGCCTGTCCTGGAGCCTTTGGCAGAAGGTGCCTGGGGAGACTCGGGGCCGGCCACTGGGATTCTGGAGCCGAAGCTACAGAGGGTCCGAAGCCAACTACACTCCAACAGAGAAGGAAATCTTGGCCGCCTATGAAGGAATTCAAGCTGCCTCAGAAGTAGTAGGCACTGAAACACAACTCCTGCTGGCACCTCGACTACCAGTGCTGGGATGGATGTTTAAAGCAGAAGTACCCTCTACCCACCATGCCACCAATGCCACATGGAGCAAATGGATTGCCCTCATCACTCAGCGCGCCCGCATTGGAAACCCAAATCGCCCTGGGATTCTGGAAATAATTACAAACTGGCCGGAAGGTGAAAACTTTGGTCTCATGGATGAAGAGGAGCAGGAACAAGTGACACGTGCTGAAGAAGCTCCACCATACAACCAACTGCCAGCAGAAGAAACTTGCTACGCTCTTTTCACTGACGGTTCCTGCCGCATCGTAGGGATGAAACGAAAGTGGAAAGCAGCCGTATGGAGCCCCACACGACAGGTTGCACAAGCCACTGAAGGAGAAGGTGGGTCAAGCCAACTTGCTGAACTCAAAGCTGTTCAACTGGCCCTGGACATTGCTGAAAGAGAGAAGTGGCCAAAGCTCTACCTCTACACTGATTCGTGGATGGTAGCTAATGCTCTGTGGGGTGGCTGGAGAAGTGGAAAAAGGCCAATTGGCAGCGCAGGGGAAAGCCAATCTGGGCTGCAGATGAGTGGAAGGACATTGCCACTCGGGTAGAGAAGCTACCTGTCAAAGTCCGTCATGTAGATGCCCATGTCCCCAAGAGTCGGGCTAATGAGGAGCACCGAAACAACGAGCAGGTAGATCAAGCTGCAAAGATAGAGGTGTCAAAGATAGACTTAGATTGGCAACACAAGGGAGAGTTGTTCCTAGCTCGATGGGCCCATGATGCCTCAGGTCACCAGGGCAGAGATGCCACCTATAAGTGGGCCGAGACCGAGGGGTGGATCTAACCATGGACAGTATTTCTCAGGTTATCCATGACTGTGAGACGTGTGCTGCCATCAAACAGGCCAAGCGGGTGAAGCCCCTATGGTATGGTGGGCGATGGTCCAAGTATAAGTAGGGGAAGCCTGGCAGATTGACTACATCACCCTTCCCCAAACCCGCCAAGGCAAGCGCTACGTGCTGACCATGGTGGAAGCCACAACTGGATGGCTAGAGACCTACCCTGTGCCTCACGCTACTGCCCGGAACACCATCCTGGCCTTGAAAAGCAAGTTCTTTGGAGGCATGGTACCCCTGAGAGGATTGAGTCAGACAATGGAACTCATTTCAAGAACAGCCTCATCAACAACTGGGCTAGGGAACATGGCATTGAGTGGGTGTACCATATCCCCTATCATGCACCAGCTTCAGGGAAGGTAGAAAGATACAATGGACTGCTAAAAACCACCCTGAAAGCACTGGGTGGGGGATCATTCAAAAATTGGGAGCAGCATCTAGCAAAGGCCACCTGGTTAGTTAACACCCGAGGTTCCACCAACCGAGCAGGCCCTGCCCAATCTGAGCCCCTACATACAGTAGATGGAGAGAAAGTCCCAGTAGTACATGTAAGAGGTTTGTTAGGGAAGACAGTTTGGATCAATCCTGCTTCAAGTACAGAGGATCCCATCCGTGGGATTGTCTTTGCTCAGGGGCCAGGCTGCACATGGTGGGTAATGCAGAAAGATGGAACCACACGATGTGTACCCCAGGGAGATTTGATTGTTGGGTGAGAACCGTGTGTAATTATCATTGTGTGTGAATAGTACTGCCACTGTATGTAGTTGTATATTGCATATTGTTTTTATATAGATGTATGTGTGTGTAGAGCTAGAGTATATATAAGTTTTAGTAAATTGACAATATGGGGATAAGGGGTGGAATGTCCTAGGGTAACTTTATGATGCTTGTATCCCCAATCGTCTGTTCTGTTTGGACTCTGTATATTGAGTCCTGTGCCTTTAAGACTGGTTCTAAGAGCAAGGAGAAGCGCGAGTTTGTTTTGAGAAAACTGCCTGACTCCTCCACATTCTTCTCCGGACGGTGTTCGGCGGAGGCTTGGAGAGACTGCAGGACAGAGATCTTTTTGCTTTTAGTTAGTTTCAGCTAGCTAGGGCAGAGAAGTTCCCTGGACTGTTTTTTTTCTTCTTTCTTTTTTCTTGGAACTGTTTAAACCTGCTCTGGACTGAAAACCCAGGGGAGCACTGGGGGCTGCACCTGCGGCCCACCGGGGCCTGGAGCTCGGCATTTTCCAGCAGCGCCGGAGGGACTGGGACTGAGGAGAGACTGAGAGAGAGCCGAGCTCCACCCACGGCAAGGACTTTCTCAATTTGCCATCTCACTCCAGAACGAGAGGTTTTATTGTTTCATATTATTCATTCTTTATACTTGTATGCACTTTATTTGTTTAGTAAAATAGTTTTTCCACTTTTCTCCACAAAGGTTTTTTTTCGGACTGGTTGGAGGGAGGGGCCACTTGGGTTTGCTTCCCAGAGGGATCATATACAGGGGTTTTCCCCCAATTTGTCTCCAAACCAGGACACACTCCTATGGATCAGGAATGGTGCTGCCATCAGGAGCAGGGCAGTGATTCTTTCCCTGTGCTCAGCTCTGGTTGGGCAGCACCTCAATATTGTGTCTAGTTCTGAACCCCCCCAGTTTAGGAGGGACATGGACTGGTGGGAGCGTGTCCAGAGAAGGGCAACAAAGCTGGTGAGTGGTCTCTAACAGAAGTCCTGTGAGGAGCAGCTGAGGGAGCTGGGGTTGTTTATCCTGGAGAAGAGAAGGCTCAGAGGAGGCTTTCATCACTCTCTACAACTCCCTGAAAGGAGGGTGCAGCTAGATGGGGATCGGGCTCTTCTCCCAGGGAACAGTGACAGGACAAGAGGACAAGCCTTAAGCTGCAACAGGGGATGTTTAAGCTGAACATTAGGAATATTCTTCCCAAAATGGTGACTGGGCATTGGAATGGGCTGCCTAGGGAGGTGGTTGGGTCATTGTCCTTGGCAGTGTTTCAGGAATGACTGGATGTGGCAATCAGTGCCGTGGTCTGCCTAACAAGGTGGTGTTGGCTCACAGGTTGGACTTGATGCTCTCCAAGGTCTTTTCCAGCCTGCTTGATTCTCTGATGGTGGTGACACTGCAGGACCTTGGTGAAGCAAGGGGCCATTGTGACACTGAGGGACCTGGTGGCACTAAGAGGACCAGAGTGACACTGTGCATGATATGTCACCATAGAGCCAAGGGGCCATTGTGACACTGTGGGGCTAAATGCAAGCAAGGAATCCATGGTGACAGTCTGGGGCCTGGTGGAACCACAGAAGCCACTGTGACACTGTGGAACCAAGGAGATCATTGCTGGCTGCCAGACTCATGGAACAAAGGATCCATTGTGACACTCCAGGGTCATGGGGGCCCAAGGCACCATTGTGACACTGTGGGGCCCAAGGATCCAAGGGACTTTGTGACACCAAGGGGTATCACGGAACCAAAGGCACACTATGACACTGGGAAGCCTCATGGAATCATGCAGACCATTGTGACAGTCTAGGGACACAAGGAACCGTGGTGACACTAAGTTGGCTGGAAGTGTTGATCTGCTGGAGGGAGGAGGCTGTGCACAGGGCCCTGGACAGGCTGGATCCAGCAAGTCAAATCCAACAATGTGAGGTTTAACAGGTCCAGATATTGAGTCCTGCACTTTGTCCACAACAACCCCTGAAGTGGTGCAGGCTGGCGACAGAGTGGCTGGACAGCAGCCAGGCAGAAAGGGACTTGCATGGACTGATGGACAGCAAGCTGGACATGAGCCAGCAGTGTGCCCAGGTGGCCAAGAAGGCCAATGGCTCCTGGCCTGGATCAGGGACAGTGTGGGCAGCAGGAGCAGGGCAGTGATTCTTCCCCTGTGCTCGGCACTGGTTGGGCAGCACCTCGAGTGCTGTGTCCAGTTCTGGCCCCCAATAAGAAAGGACATGGAGGGGCTGGAGTGTGTCCAGAGAAGAACAACAATGCTGGTGAGGGGACTGGAACACAAGTCGAGTGAGGAGAACCTGAGGAAGTTGGGGTTGTTTATCCTGAAGAAGAGGCTCAAGGGAGGCATGGCAGTGTCAGGGCACAGGTTGGACTTGATGATGTCCAAGGTGTTCTCCAATGTTGCTGATTCTGTGATTCTCTGAAACACCCTTGCAGCAGTCGCAGGATGAGCCCTGGACCTCCTCTTCAGAAGGTCCAGCAGCCCAGGTCCCTCAGCTTCTCCTCACAGCCCCAAAGCCCATCCTGTCAGTCCTGCAGAGCCTCTGCAGCTCCTCCTCCTTGCCCAGAACAGGGAGCCCCACAGCCAGACACAGCAGCCCAGAGGTGCCCCCCTGGCCTGTGGTGCTTCTGGCAAGGGAGCAGCACGAGTCACTGCAGGAGCCTGCAGACAATTCCTGAAGCACTTGGAGGATGATCCTGCTCCCCAGGACCTTCCCATGGTGCTGGGAACTCAGGAACTGAAATGGGAGTGGGGCCAGAGGGCCAGAGTGGAAATGGCAACCAGGGATGGGCTGTTTGCAGGGGAGGGAAAGAGGTGGGCAATAGGAAGAAATTTGAAACAGGAAGGGTAAAGAAAGCCAGGTTAAGCAAAGGAAATGCTGAGAGCAGTTTGGGGTGGCTGCCAGGCAGCCCTGGCTCTGAGCAAAACATCTGCATTGGCACAGGAAACTCACAGCTCATGGGAACAAACTTTCTGGCTAACTTCAGAGGCCACCACAAACCTGAGTGGTTTCCCTGCTGTCCCCCAGCCCTTCCTGGCCCCAGGGGCTGATGGCATTTGTGCTCACTCAGGTTCATCTCCCCACACCAACACCATGGGGGTGCTCACGCCTGCTCTGGGCAGTGCAAACAGGGGCTCCTGAGCCAGTGCTGCCGTGTCTGTGCCTGCAAGGATGCGGCACCTGTGTGAGCTGGGGGAGAGGCCAGGGCTGCAGAGGGGGGATGTTGTTGGCAGGTGCATGAGGACGCTCTGGGACGCTGCCCTGGGGTGTCCAGCGCAGTGGGGATGGATCAGCCCCTGCTCTGCTGCTCCTTCCCATCTCCCCCAGGGACCTTGCAGAGCCCCAGCCATGCTGTTTGCCCCCAGCCTGCCCACGGCCACCCTGGGGCTGCTCACGGGGCTTTTCTCTGCTGAGCATTGGCCTGGGCGTGTTCTGGAGAGAGCCTGGGCAAGGAGCCTGGAGCCCCCAGGCCCTGCCCTGAGGCGTCAGCGCTGCCCCAGCAGTGCCCATGGCCTGTCCCTGCTGCAGCCCCGGCACTGCCACCCCCAGCACTGTGCCCGGCCCGAGAGCACTCAGGCCCTACAGCAACAGCAGGGCCAGGAGGGCAGCGGGGCAGGGGCACGGGAGCAGCACTGGCAACACCAAGTGCTGCTGCTCCTGGGCACAGCTGCTGTGCCAGCACTGATCTGCCCCAGCTCTGCACACAGACATTGCTGCTGCAGCTCCAGAGAAGGGAACAAAAGGGGATCTCTGCAGGAAACTTGTCTGAGAGATCCTTTATTCCTTTAAAGCCACCAGGAGTGCAGCCATCATTGACACAGTCTGTGGCCCTAGGGGATGGAGAGAAACAAAATGAGAAATAGTACAAACAAAACACTTGTTGTGGACATATCATAAAAATAAACAAAAGCAACCTCCAAAATGAAACCAACAAGAAGTATCAAAGATGTCTTTTATTACAGTGATTTGCAGAAATTGGCAGCAGTTTAATGTTCCTGAAACCCCAGTCATCAGTCTCCACACTGCAGCCTTGAGCTCCTGGTTCCTCAGGCTGTAGATGAGGGGGTTCAGGGCTGGAGGCACCACCGAGTACAGAACTGACAGGGCCAGATCCAGGGATGGGGAGGAGATGGAGGGGGGCTTCATGTAAAAAATGGCAGTGCTGAAAACAGAGACACCACAGCCAGGTGAGGGAGGCAGGTGGAAAAGGCTTTGTGCTCCCTGCTCAGAGGGGATCCTCAGCACAGCCCTGAAGATCTGCACATAGGAGAAAACAATGAACACAAAACAACCAAATGCCAAACAGGCACTAACTGCAATGAGCCCAAGTTCCCTGAGGTGGGATTTGGAGCAGGAGAGCTTGAGGATGTGTGGGATTTCACAGAAGAACTGGCCCAGGGCATTGCCATGGCACAGGGGCAGGGAAAATGTATTGGCTGTGTGCATGTGAATAGAGAAAGGCACTGGCCCAGGCAGCTGCTGCCATGTGGGCACAAGCTCTGCTGCCCAGGAGGGTCCCGTAGTGCAGGGGTTTGCAGATGGACACGTAGCGGTCGTAGCACATGATGGTCAGGAGGAAAACTCTGCTGACATGAAGAACATATAGAAAAGAGCTGTGCAGCACATCCTGTGTAGGAGATGTCCTGGTGTCCCAGAGGGAATTGTGCATGGCTTTGGGGACAGTGGTGAGGATGGAGCCCAGGTCGGTGAGGGCCAGGTTGAGCAGGAAGAAGAACATGGGCGTGTGCAGGAGGTGGCCGCAGGCTACGGCGCTGATGATGAGGCCGTTGGCCAGGAGGGCAGCCAGGGAGATGCCCAGGAAGAGGCAGAAGTGCAGGAGCTGCAGCTGCCCGTGTCTGCCAATGCAGCAGGAGGAAGTGGCTGATGGAGCTGCTGTGTTGGACATTTGCTGTGCCTGCCCATGGGGACCTGTTCATGGATAAAGGACAGTGACAAGTCAGCAGAGGCTGCTTTGAGCCAAACCTGGGCCATTCCCTGTAGACTGTCCTGCTGTGACTCACCCACCCTTGTTCCTGCTCTGGGAAAACCTTCACCCAGGTCCCTGCCTGAGCTCCAGTTGTGCTGTCTGAGTGTGCCAGGAGCAGCCAGGCCTGTGTGGGGGCTCTCCAGGAGCCATCCCTGCCCCACTGCCCTGGGTTTGTGGCCATGTGGCAGAGGGACAAGGCTGGATATTCAGGATTTGCAGTGGAATCACTCCTAATGCAGAGGCTTGTTCTCTTCACTTCTAAAGACTTCTAAAGGGCATGGAGAGCAGGAAGGAATTTTAGCCATTATTTTCCTGCACCACATCATTCCTGTTCTCTGGTGTCAGAAATCCCCAGCATTTCTGCTGCACTCAGATTTGCCACTGAGAGATGTGAGAGGCAAAGGATTCCCTGTGGCTTAGGGAAGGTGAGGGGCTGGATGGGCTTGTTCCCAACTGCCCTGGGTTTGCACCTTTGGCTGCAATCAGAGCACAATCACACTCCCGTGTCACCCTGGGATAAACCAGACCCTGCCCAGAGCAGAGGGATCCCTGAATGTCTCAGCCTCTCCAAAGGTCTCTGGGCAAGGGCTCAGCACCCCCTTCTGCCAAGGACACTCACGGCTCCCTTGGCAAACCCAACAGCATTTCCTCAGCTCTGGCATCTCTGCACTTCCCCATGGGACATTCAGGGAACTCCCAGAGGCTGTGGCACAGATTTGCAGCCAGGAGGGCAGCTCAGAGCTTGGAAGGACACAGCAAGGAGATCCCTGGGTGTGCCCATGATGGGATCTCAGGGAGGGGGCTCAGCTCATTCCCCTTTCCCATGGATGCTTTGCCCACAGCCCCACAGGTGACAGGCAAGCTTGGACACCCCATTCCCATGGACACAGCTGCCTGGCAGCAATCCCAAGGGCAGTGCCTGACTCAGCTGCTGCAAATGCCAGAGCCTCCCTGAGAGCACCAGGTGACAGTGACAAGATCAGGGGAGGGCAGAAAGAGAGAAGATGTTGTGGTGCTGTGCCTGGGAGGGCAGGGCACAGACAGCCGGGCACTCAGGACAGTGTTCCCGTAGCCAGCTGTGCACGGCACCTCCCACACACCAACAGTGCCCTCCTGCCCCCAGCACTGCTCTGTTCAGCCCCCTCTCCTTCCCTGAGCATCTCCCTGTGCCTGGACATTTCCCTGCTGAGAGGAGCCTTGTCCCTGCCAGCGCTCACAGAGCCCATCCCACCCTCTGTGCCCTGGGCCCGGCCCTACAGAAACCTGCCTGTCTGCAGGGCCCTGCCTGGGGCAGGCTCTGTCTGCAGGGGCAAGGGCAGCTCAGGAGAGCCCTGCTGGGCCCTGCAAAGGTGATGCTGGAGCTGTCCAGGGCTGAGGAGTGGCTGAAGGCCCTTTAGGAGCCTCCCAGCAGAGAGACTGACCACCCAAAGTTACAGATCTGGAGTCTCTGTAAATGTTGAAACATGACTTTGATGATCCCGTGTGTCCCTTTCAACTCAGAATGTTCTGTGATTCTGTGATTTCAATTCCTATTTTGCTTCTCTCATCCTCCTGTTGCCTGTAATCAAAAGAGAAAAAAAACGCCTTGTAACATCATTAGAACAGAAAAGTAAAAACCAGACCTTAATTGAAGCTTCCAGGTGTCCCAGTGAGGATGGGGCACACCCAGGATCTGATTTTAAAATGTATTAATGTTGATTAATTAGGATATTTACCAGGGACATCCAATATGAGATTCAGTTGCCCCAGTTACACACCCCTGGGTAAACCCGTTGGAGGAGGACCATTTCTTCCAAAGAAGCCTTCAAAGGTCTTCTTTGCCTCACTTTTTTTTTTTTTTTTTTTTTTTTTTTTAATGACTGCTCACACTCTGGTTAAAAAACAAAATGTTCTTCTTGCAGGTTTTCTCCTGATAGTAAAACTATACAGTATTTCTGGAATGTATTTAGAAGGTCTGCTTATTGTTCTAAAATCTAAGAGAAAGAGAGTAATGCACTAGAGTTAATCAAGGATAACACTGATATAAATATAATAGTAGTTGAATAGAGTTAATTAAGGATTATAGATTTATAACAATATAATAGTAGTTAACAGAGCTATGCATATATGAAAAATGTATAAAAAGCAAAATTCTTTTTATCACCACCTGAGCCTTCCCCCCCGCTGCTCCAAGCAGGAAATTGAAAACACTCTCAGGAAAGCTCCTGATCTTTACAGCAATCCCAGGCTTACCTTCTTTTGGCAAGTGTCCTCCGAGCTGTGCCCAGGCTGGTCTGGAGCTGGGAGCAGCCCTGCCCCACACAGCACCTCTCAGCAGCAGCACCTGCCCTGCTCAGGGCGGCTCCTTCCCCCCACAGCTTCTCCCCAGCGCTGGAGCAGCTCCCAGGGCTGGCTGAGAGCTGTCCCTGGCAGGCAGCAGAGTCCCTGGCCCAGCACAGCGCCCTGGGCTGCAGGACCCTGCTCTGCAGGACAGCCCTGGGCACCCCTGGCTGCTCTCCACAAGAGATAATCAGAGAATGTACTCACAGAGTCTGTAGGCATTGGGATGTTGCAGCTTTAGGAGATCCCTGCAGGAGCTGCAGCTGCCTTGTCCTGCAGCCAGAGGTTCCTGTGCAAGGGCTGGGAGTGATTCTCCCGCAGTCACTTCTCAGCTCCTTCCCAGCCCTGAGTGATTGAAGCTCTCTGTGCCTGTGTGCTGTGCCCGGGGTGGCTGCAGGCAGTGCCCCAGCCCTGCTGGGCTGGGAGAAGAGTTGCTCATCAAGAGAGATGTGTTTTTGAAGCTCTTCTTGGCTGCCAGGAGCTGCCTCTGTGCCAGGAGCCCGGCCCAGCTCAGCAGCACAGACACAGCACAAGGACTTTAATGACCTCTTGGGCTTTGTGCTGAGGCCCTGAACATCAGTCCCTGAGAGGAGCTGAAGAAACCTCTCAGGAACTCCAAGTCAGAATCCAACTCCAAAGTTTCTTGAAGTTTTAATGGGTCCCACTGAGGGACAGGACAGAGAAAGTGTCCCCAGGCCCCAGGCAGAGCAGAGAACTGGAGGCAGTGATGACAGGTGGGGACAAAGAGAAGCCAAGTCCTGGTGTCCTGGGGCACAGCAGCCTCTGTGCCACCAAGGGCTGTGAGGAGACACCTTGTCCTGAGGCCCTGGGGCCTCCTGGCACAGCCCCAGCAAGGCTGGGCACTGTCAGCCCCTTGTGCTGCCCTCAGCATCCCCCTCACATCCAGTGGCCTCAAGGATGTGCTGGAAGGAGTCCCTGGGGAGCCTTGGTCAGCAATGGCCCTGGGGGGCTCCTGAATGCTCCCAGGGACTGCAGGTTCTTCAAAGGACTTTGGGTTTTGCTTTTTCCTTGCAGTCTGTGTGGGGCTTGTGCAATCATGGCCTGCAATTATTTGCTCTAATTAGTCCCTTGAGAGACTTTGTCAGGAACAACACTCAGTGGGGCTCATTAATGCTTCAAGGTACTTCAGTTATTTTAAGGTACTTGGTGTTTCCCTTTTAAAATTGTCTCTATGAGAAAAAAGAGTAATCATGGCCTTAGTTATCTACCTTAATTAGTCCCTTGGGATTCTTAGTCAGTAACAATAATCAGTGGGGCTCATTAATACTTCAGGATACTCAAAGTTTATTAAGGAACTTCTTTTTGACACTGAGTCTGAGAGGTTTGTGCAGTCATGCTTTAATTAATCCCTAGAGATTCTTAGCCAGTAACCACACTCAGTGGGGCTCATTAATACTTTGAGATACTCAAGGTGTTTAAGGTACTTTGGATTTTCCTTCCCACATTGAGTCTCTGAGAGGTTTTTGTGCAATTCTGGCCTCCAATTCTCTCTTCCAAGGACTCCATGAGGAGCCTGTGTTTGGGATGGACCTCAGTGGGACCCATTGATGCATCGAGACGCTTTGGGTTTTCCTTCTGACTTTGACTCCTGGAAAGGTTTGTGCAATTTCCTCTCAGGCCCTGAGGTTCCAGAGCTCAACACCAAATTCCCCACAGGGCTCATTAGGAGAAAGCAAGTTCTTGGATGTGCCTTGAGTTCCCGCTGGTCTGCTGCAGTTCATTAGGAAGTTTTTTTTATAGAGTTATGGAGAAATATTTCAAATAGCTTCTGTTAAACCCATGTTCCTATTTTCAAGGGTGTATTTTTCCTCTTTAGAGCAGAGGTGATTGCAGCATTCAGTGACTGATATTGACCCAGGGTCTCTCCTCAGGAGTTCTGGTCTGCTCAGAGAACCTGTGCCTTGAGGTCTGACCCAGTGTGGACAACCTTGCTGCACATCCCCCAACCCCATCCTGCATCTCCTCACTCACCTGGGACCTGCTTTGCTCAGAGAACTGGCTACACTCAGACAAAGAGGAGCTTTCTTCCTTTTTTAGCAATCTAAAACTCCGAAGTTTCAGGAAATCTCCTCAAGTGTGTGCCAAGCCCAAGGTGCCACCAAGGAGGTTCCCTTCCCCAAGGCAGAACCATGCAAGGAATGTTTTAGACACACAGGAAGTTCTACAATAAACATAAATCCAGAGGTGGCTGAAGGCAGAATTAGACCAGCTCCTGAAGGACAGACAAGCTTTGAACTCCTTGCAGCTCAAAGCTCCAGGTGGGTTGTTGGGAGGTGTGTGAGTGAGACAAGAGTGAGATGAAAGGGAAATGCGGAGAGCCCTGGAAGTGCTTGTGTGCAGACAGGCTGTGGGGAAGGGCCCTGCAGCCCTGCCCTGGGCCAGGAGTGAGGGTGGATCATCATCCCAACCTGCCCTGGGCCATTGCAAGGGGCTGTGGCCATGGACACTGCACTGACCCCTCTGCACCAGCCCCTTGCTCAGGGCTGGTGTCACTGCCCAGAGCCAGAGGGGATCCCTTGCTGGGGGCTTGTGCCACGGCCACCTGCCCTGTGCCGCGCTGGCTGCTCAGGCCCACGGAAAGCAGCAAATGCCACTGCCAGGGCCAAAGGCCAGCTCAGCCAGACAGAAAGGGGCAGTGCTGGGCACTGCTTCCATGGCAGCCCTCACGGACACCACACCTGGGTCACCTGTCATGGAATTGCCATGGAAACCCGGCTGATGGAAATGCACTGGTGGACAAAGGTTTTAGTGGGGTCAGTCACAAAGGGTGGTGGTTTTAAACTAAAGGAAGGGAGGTTCACATAAGGGGAGATAAGGAGGAAAGTTTTGAAGATGAGGTTGGTGATGCATCAGGACAGGTTCCCAGGGAGGTGGTCAATGCCCCATCCCTGGAAATATTCAAGTCCAGCTGGGACAGGTCTCTGAACAACTGATCTGGTGAAAGATGTCCCTGCTCATGGCAGGGGTTTGGATGAGATGAGCACTGCAGAGCTCTTCCCATCCAAAGCATTCCAGGATTGCATGGGGAGAAGGGGCTGCTCACTGGACTCCATCCACTCCCTTGACTCCTCCTTGTCTCTGCTGGAGCCCACATGCAGCAGCCAAAGCCAGCCCCTTCTCTGGCCTTTCCCTGCCCTGCCCCAGGGGCTGACAGAGCCAGGCTGGCACAGGTGACCTTTAGGCTTTGCAGGGCTCAGGCACAGCGGCTGGGACAGAGTCAGGGCTGAGGTCACACTCTGTGGGCTGGGGCAGAGCCCAGCCAGAAATGAGCCCTGGAGCAGCAGCTCTGCAGTGGTGGCCACCAGGCCGCCTTGCCAAGGGAGGCTTCTGGCCATGGCCTGGAAGCAGCTGCTGCTGCCAAGGTGCCTTTGGTGCCTCAGGCTCTCCCTGGCACAGCTCCCAGCACGGCACTCTGCACTTGTGCCCGAGGCCTTCACTGCTTGGGGCTGGCCTGGGGCTTTTCCTGCAGCGGGATCTGCCCTGGTCCTGGCACAGGAAAGGCAGTTCCTGCTGGAGCAGGAGGCTCTGCCTGCAATGGGCTCAAACAACACCAGGAAGGCCCTGTTTTTCAAAATTGCTTTCTAGAGCACAATATTTTATTACTGTTATAGCTCCTATATTGTGGAGTAAATAAGTCTTATTTATATTTTCCTTGTGGTGTAAATAAATCTTTCTGTCTAATCCTAATCAGAATCAATCATAGCTGTATCTACATAAGTAAATCTGGTATTCTATCATTAATCCTGTGGGACAAATTACATTTTGCTTCAGATACACCTGTCCAATCTTATACACGTAAACCATTGACTAAGTCCAGGGCTAGGATTTAATCCAGCTGCTCTGAGTCTCCTCTCTTAGATGGAATTTTAAAAGTCTAGGCATCCTGGAGGAGTTTGGGGATCCATGGTGGCTGTTGGGTGTCATTTCTCCCCCTCATGACTCAGCAGGAGTTTCTCCAATGAAGAAATAAAGCTTTTGCCTGAAGCTCCCACTCTGCCCATGACAGGAACCCCTGTGAGTGTCTGGGACATCCCGGCTCTTTGGCAGCCTGGGGACTCCTGGGATGTCACCGTGGAGCCCCCGTGAGTGCCTGTGACAGATCGGTGCCTTTGCAGCCCAAGGTGCCCTGGGATGTCAGCATGGAATGGCTGTGACTGCCTCTGACCACAGACCCCTGGGAGGTCTCCATGGAGCCCCTGTCTCTGCCTGTGACATTCCAGCTCTGGAACAGCCTGGAGACTCTTGGAAAGTCCCCATGGAACCCCTCTGAGGGCCTGTGACAGCTCGGTTCCTTAGCAGGCAACCATCACCAGCCCCTGTTGCTATGGTCAGTTTCCATGGCAACCATCA
>JAKJHU010001506.1:0-72361 GCA_022316685.1 Progne subis subis | reverse complement strand
AAGGGTGATAGGGTCAATTTGCCAGGCTTCCCCCATACTTATACTTGGACCATCTCCCGCCATGCCATAGGGGCTTCACCCGCTTGGCCTGCTTGATTGCAGCGCATGTCTCACAGTCATGGATAACCTGAGAAATACTGTCCATGGTTAGATCCACCCCTCGGTCTCATGCCCACTTATAGGTAGCATCTCTGCCCTGATAACCTGAGGCATCATGGGCCCATGGAGCTAGGAACAACTCTCCCTTGTGTTGCCAATGTAAGTCTATCTTTGACATCTCTATCTTCGCAGCTTGATCTACCTGCTCATTGTTTCGGTGCTCCTCTGTTGCCATATTATGTGAGCTTCTGTGAGATGTTTACAGCTCTGACTGAATTTTCTCACAGCTTTCTGATGTAAACATCTTGTTTTTCCTCATTCCTTTCTGATAATAGTCAACTGATGGACTTCTTGTCTGGCCAGTGGGATGAATAGGTGGTAGCCTTGTTCTCCAATCCCTGGTTATTCTTCAAAACCTATAAAGCGAGGCCTTTGTAAACAATACAGTGTCGTTCCTTCTTCAGCCTTCATTTTGTGTGGAGCCAAATCTGTGAGTATTTACTTGTGTCCACTAGCGACACACTCCTCATTAGCCCGACTCTTGGAGACATGAGCATCTACATGACGGACCTTCACAGGTAGCTTCTTTACCTGAGTGGCAATGTCTTTCCACTCATCTGCAGCCCAGATTGGTTTTCCCCTACGCTGCCAGCTGATCTTTTTCCACTTCTCCAGCCATCCCCATAGAGCATTGGCTACCATCCACAAATCAGTGTAGAGGTAGAGCTTTGGCCACTTCTCTCTTTCAGCAATGTCCAGGGCCAGTTGAAGAGCTTTGAGCTCAGCAAGTTGGCTTGACCCACCTTCTCCTTCAGTGGCTTGTGTAACCTGTTGTGTGGGACTCCATACAGCTGCTTTCCACTTCCGGTTCATCCCAACGATGCGGCAGGAACCGTCAGTGAAAAGAGCGTAGCAAGTTTCTTCTGCTGGCAGTTGGTTGTATGGTGGAGCTTCTTCAGCACGTGTCACTTGTTCCTGCTCCTCTTCATCCATGAGACCAAAGTTTTCACCTTCCGGCCAGTTTGTAATTATTTCCAGAATCCCAGGGTGATTTGGGTTTCCAATGCGGGTGCGCTGAGTGATGAGGGCAATCCATTTGCTCCACGTGGTGTCGGTGGCATGATGAGTGGAGGGAACCTTTCCTTTAAACATCCACCCCAGCACCAGTAGTCGAGGTGCCAGCAGGAGTTGTGCTTCTGTGCCAATCACCTCTGAGGCGGCTTGAACTCCTTCATAGGCACCTAAGATTTCCTTCTCTGTTGGAGTGTAGTTGGCTTCGGACCCTCTGTAGCTTCGGCCCCAGAGTCCCAGTGGTCGGCCTCGAGTCTCCCCAGGCACCTTCTTCCAAAGGCTCCAGGACAGGCCATTGTTCCTGGTTGCTGAGTAGAGCACGTTCTTCACATCTGGTCCCGTCCTGACTGGGCCAAGGGCTACTGCATGAGCAATCTCCTGTTTGATCTGGGCAAAAGCTTGCTGCTGCTCAGGGCCCCACTGGAATTCATTCTTTTTTCGGGTGACCAGGTAAAGAGGGCTCACAATCTGACTATACTCGGGAATATGCATCCTCCAGAAACCTATAGCACCTAGGAAAGCTTGTGCCTCCTTCTTATTGGTTGGTGGAGACATCGCTGTGATCTTGTTGATGACATCAGTAGGAATCTGCCGCCGTCCATCTTGCCACTTTACTCCCAGGAACTGGATCTCTCGGGCAGGTCCCTTGACCTTGCTCTGCTTGATGGCAAAACCAGCTTTCAGGAGAATTTGGATGATCTTCTCTCCTTTCTCAAACACTTCCATTGTCGTCTTCCCCCACACAATGATGTCATCGATATACTGTAGGTGCTCCGGAGCCTCACCCTTTTCCAGTGCAGCTTGGATCAGTCCATGGCAGATGGTAGGACTGTGCTTCCACCCCTGGGGCAGTCGGTTCCAGGTGTACTGCACTCCCCTCCATGTGAAGGCAAATTGAGGCCTGCATTCTGCAGCCAGAGGAATGGAGAAAAATGCATTAGCAATATCAACTGTGGCGTACCATTTTGCTGCCTTGGACTCCAGCTCGTACTGGAGTTCCAGCATGTCTGGCACAGCAGCGCTCAATGGTGGAGTCACTTCGTTCAAGGCACGGTAGTCCACAGTCAATCTCCATTCTCCGTCAGACTTGCGCACAGGCCAGATGGGGCTGTTGAAGGGTGAGTGAGTTTTGCTGACCACCCCTTGGCTCTCCAGCTCACGAATCATCTTGTGGACGGGGATCACGGCATCTCGATTTGTCTGGTACTGTCGGCGGTGCACCGTCGAGTTGGCAACTGAAACTCGTTGCTCTTCTACCTTTAGGAGTCCTACTGCAGATGGGTTCTCTGACAGTCCAGGCAAGCTATTCAATTTCTTAATGCCCTCTGCCTCCACAGCTGCTATTCCAAAAGCCCACCTGAGTCCTTTAGAGTCTTTGTAATAACCATTCTGGAGGAAGTCTATGCCCAAAATACACGGGGCCCCTGAGCCAGTCACAATTGGATGTTTCTGCCACTCCTTCCCGGTCAGGCTCACCTCGGCTTCCAACCGAGTCAATTCCTGTGATCCCCCTGTCACCCCGGCACTGGAAACAGGTTCTGTCCCCACATATTCCAATGGTATCAGGGTACACTGGGAACCAGTATCAACTAAAGCTTCATATTTCTGTGGCTCTGATGTGCCAGGCCATCGGATCCACACCGTCCAATAGACCCGGTTTTCCTGTGCCTCTCCCTGGCTAGAGGCAGGGCCCCTCTAGCACTGGTCATTATTCCCTTCCTGGCCATACATGGTAGAGGTTCCTTCACAGGGATCTGACATATCCTCACTTCTATAATACCTGGCAGCCTGGTCATGCGATGTCGAGGCTACCTTCATCTTTGTGGAACCCCCTCGGTTAGTGTTTCTCTCCTTGAGCTCATGTACCCGTGCCGCCAGGGCAGAAGTGGGTTTCCCATCCCACCTTCCCATGTCTTCCCCATGGTCACTCAGAAAGAACCACAGGTCAGCTCGTGGGGTGTACCCTCTCTCTCTAGCTGGGGGCCGTTGAGCTCTGACTCTGGGGCCTGTAACTCGCACCGGTGCCACTTGGGAACTGTTCCTCCTCATCTCCTCCCTCACCTCCCTTATCTCCTCTGTCACCTCCTCCATCTTCTCTCTTTGTTCCTTAGCCACGGCAGAGACCTGAGCCTGCATTGGGCCATTGATCATACTCTCATAATTTCTAAGCTTGTTGGCTCCAGAACCCACTGTCTCTCGGTTGTTATCGGCATTAATTGTTGCAATGAGTGTGGCGTATTGAGATGGTCCTAGAGTTACCAGATTCCACAGCATTTGCCCTGTGCACCTGACTTTGTCGGGGTCATTATCATGCTGTCCACCCCTCCCAAAGAGTACCTCCAATACCGCCACTTCTCTCAGCTGTTGGATCCCTTCCTCAAGGGTCTTCCAGCGCATTCTATGATGGTGCTCCTGCATTCTGTCTCTGTGGACAAACCTCTCCCTTACACTCATTAAAAGCCGCTCCCAAAGGGAAAGGGGCCCTGGCTCCCTTACGAATACCTGATTCACACCTGAGTCCTGGGTCAAGGGTCCCAAATTCCTTGCCTCACTACTATCTAGCTGCACGCCTGTACCTATAAGGTCCCAGACCCGAACTAACCAGGCTGTATAAGCCTCACGTCCCCGCCGTGCAAGATCTTTTTGCAGATTACGGAGACTTTCATATGTCAGGGACTGAGTGATGATCTCAACCTCTGACTCCCCTGCGGGTTGTGAGGGCCCTCCTTTCTTATCCTTGTTGCCTGGGTGCTCTGATTTCACCTTATACTTCTTTGTTTCTACAGGGGCCACTGCTGCTGGCTGTGGCTGCCCCTGTGGTTCAGCTGGAGCCTGAACAGTTGTAACGTCTGTGGGTTCCGCTGCTGCACCATCAGACTCTCCTTTGACGGGGCAGGGGGAGGGTTTCCCAGCAGCTGGGGCTAATGAGGCTACTCCAGGGGAAAGGTACTCCCTCAGCATCTGGCCCATCTCATGGATCTCCTTCACCCAATCTGGGTGGTTTATTCCTGAGGCAGGCTTTGGGGCAGTGTCAGCCTGTGGGGCAGTGTCAGGCTGTGGGACGGGCTCAGGCTGTGGGACGGTATCCTTATTCTCTAGGGGAGGTATCAAGGTGGTTATCCAGGTCAGTCTCCCCTTATCTCTAAATGCTACACAGAACAGGCATACTAGCAACACCAGCCACTGTATGATGTCATTAACATTCAAAGATTTGAACCCTTCAAAGACTGGTGGGGTAGGCCCAAAGAGCTGGGTGAAGGGTTGAGAAAAGGTTTCCCCTGCTGTCATTTCCTCACAGTAGGTACCGTTGTTAAAGTAACCCCAGAAACACACCGTTAGTGTATGATAGCCCTGAATCCATGTGCCTGCCTTCCAGAGGAAATTAAAAATCCATGATTTCCTCACTTCGTTAACCCATATAGCAAACTGGATGACAGCCACAGCAACCTTAGTTACAGGGCCCATGTTTAGAAAAGGGCCTGCAAATGGGAGGAATATGGCCACACCCACATGCCACCCGAACCAGATAAAGGCAGACCACATGATATCCAGTACACAACAATGTAGGCACTTAAAAACTGTTATTCCTTTTTCTCTCAATGCCGTCGTGCCCCACGTTTTGGGCGCCAAATTCTGTCTTGGTTTGAAAAAGACAGGTGTCTGCTAAGGAGAGGCAGGCCTCTCTAGGAAATGAGGAACTCAAATCCTTCCCTCTGTGTTATTATAATTTGGAAGATTAAAAAAAAAAAAACTTTTCGGTCAGAGCTATGGGGAAAAGGAATAACAGTCTTTTACTAGTAAATATAACAGGACAGACAAACAACAACAGCACTTATAATAACAGTAAAACAGAACCAAGGACCCTGAGGGGCAAACGGTGGAAACTCCGGCACTGATGGCTGGAAGCCGGGCGCGGTGGACTGTCCTCTGCAGGCAGGGGGGGGGTGCCCTGGCAGGCAAAGTGGGCAGTGCCGGAGAACCCGCAGCGGCTGGACCCGGGCTGACCCAAAATCCAGCAGGGCAACGAAGAAACTCCAAATTCCTGGGTGCTCCAACAGATGATAGAATTCCCAGGACCAGACTCCTCCGTTAGCCGTGGACTCCAGGCAGCTACCCCGTAGCCCGACCGTCCTCCCCAGGAAAACCGAGAGCCGTGAGTCCTCCACCCTCTGCTCCCGGGAGCCTCCTCCCTCCCCCAAAACCAAGTGATCAACTTCTTTTGTCAGGTTAAGCATCCCTTAAGTATCAATACTTAAAGTCTCCTAGCAACTCATGGGGGGGGGGCGAAATTCTACAGGAAAACTTAACCCTCAACAGTAAGACCCTTTTAGAGCAGATTATTCCCAGATATGGAATGGTTAATAGAATAGACTCAGACAGGAGAACACATTTTACGTCAAAAGTGTTACAACAGCTAATTCAATCTTTAGGGATAAAATGGGAGCTGCATACCCCATGGCATCCACAGAGTTCTGGTCGTGTAGAAAGGATGAAGCAGACTTTAAAGAGAACTTTGACCAAATTAATAGCTGAAACCCAAATGTCATGGCTACAATGCCTACCTTTGGTCTTATTGAGGATCTGAACACAACCCAGGTCAGACCTGGGAGTGTCACCCTATGAAATGATGTTTGGGATACCCTTTTTAACTGCCCAACATGAAAATGCTACCTATGAGGTAGGGGAAATGAGCGTTAAAAGATACGTTAACACCATTGCAAAAACTCTTGAAAACTTACGGTTGAAAGGAATAATCCCTCAAACCACACCCTTAGACTTTAAAATCCATAATGTTCATCCAGGGGAATGAGTGCTAGTAAAAACCTAGAAAGAACAATCTTTAACTCCTCAATGGGAAGGTCCTTTTCAGGTATTGCTGATGACCAAGGCTGCGATCCGGACCAAGGAACGAGGGTGGATCCACGCCAGCAGAATCAAAGGACCAGTGGATGAGCCTAAAGAGTGGATGATTGCATCTGAACCGGGTGATACAAAACTGACTCTTAAACGGGGACTGGGTGGTAATGAACTGGGAAGACCCAAATGGTCCAAGAAACATACCCAGGATCACACCTAATTGGGAGATAAGGCCAAGCTTATATCAGTGGTTTCAAGTACCGCCTGCACAAGCTCTGAGATGCCTCCGATACCCTCCTTGGGGAGGGATACTTCCACTCCAAACTGGAGGATCAGGACTGTTTCGGACAGAGAACTCTTGTATTCACGCCTTAGCCTGTGATTTATACAAGGAGGAAGAGAAGTTGCAACTTCCACCAGTGCCAGACCAAATACCCTGTTTGATCCACCCAAATACCAGACATGCTAGCTGGGTTAAATGTAAATGTTTAAATTGTGGGAAGAATTGGTATTGTAGTTCACATAAGCGACGCTCTCGTTGCAGGAAGTGTCAAGGGCCAAATCGATCTCCTATCCAAGTAGAATTTGAAGAAACTGAAATAATAACTTTGTTTTGTGGATGGGAATTATTAGTGCCTGTTAAATGGGAAATACCGGAAGAACAGTGGGAAACGACAGTTAAGGAGTGTCAAAAACGATTTGTCTGGAAATTAGCTAAGAGGAAGTGACAAAGGAATAGAGGGCAAGACCAGATTGGCCTCTGTATTCGCCACCAAGAAGATCAAATACACCTGCTGTGGGTTGCAACCCCATAGGCATGGGAGGTGGGAGTATAAGCCATACTGGACCTCTGTTACTCCTTTTACTGTCACTCAATTTTTGTCTTCTCCCTTTTGGGATATCGACAAGGCCATGTTACAGATGTTACCAAAAGCTGTACATGGAAAGACACCGAGGTTCTTTTTTCATCTCTCACACTCATGTCAACAGTCACTGTTATAACCCATCCAAATTAGGCAATTGCATACATAAAGGGAAGAAGTACTGGATTGCAGAGAACTTAGGAACAAGTGGTAGCAGGATGGGAAGTCAGTGCCCAAAAGAGGAGAGATGGATTTGTTTTACCTATATTACTGGGCAAAAAGCACTGGATTTAGTAAAAGAGCAGTTGATAAGCAAAAAGGCTAAATCAGTACAACCACCTAAGCCTGTGCCAATTTCAATCAACGATTTGTATACCAAACTTGAACAGCAATTAGAAAAAGAAATAGATATCTCAAGGATGGGTAAAAATCAGTTTGTAGAATTAGGGGAAAGAATAAGTAAGGAACTTATAACCAATTGTTGGGTCTGTGGAGGGGCTTTGATGTCAGAAGAATGGCCATGGAAAGGCAGCAGCTTAGGCCCAATTGAGCTTCTAAAATGGAACCAAGCAAGTACAAGTGGAGAAAACAGACCAGAAGGGTGGATTTTAAGCTCAACAATGATAGGGGAAGAATGTCTCTGGCGCACTGGGAAAAGGTTCCTTCATGAAGTAGGAAAAACACTCTGTAAAAGATATAAGGTCAGTAATGGAACTTCTGTATGGTGGGTCCCAGAAGCACCAACCGTGTATTGGACCCAAGAAAAAGCAAAAAAAAGTGAATTGTAAGTATGATAACAAAACAAAACTTTTTCAATGTAATGATACAAGTAAAAATCCTTACTATGGCATCCCGGAAATTTCCAAATTTTGGGAAAATATAGATCAACAAAAATTTAACTATTGGAAAGCTCCAGACGGCTTATTTTAGATATGTGGAAAAAGAGCATACCCAAAACTCCCCTCCCAGTGGAAAGGGAGCTGCACTCTGGGAATTATACAGCCAGGATTTTTTCTTTTACCAGGACCTGATGGGGATCAATTAGGGATACCAGTTTATGAGGATCTAAAGAGAAACAAAAGAGAATTGATTGGAGGATTCCAAAAATGGGGAGATGAGGAATGGCCCCCTGAACGCATACTAGAAACATATGGGCCAGCCACCTGAGCACAAGATGGGAGTTGGGGATATCGAACCCCAATTTATATGCTAAATCGTATTATAATACTTCAAGCCGCTGTAGAGATAATAACGAACAAAACTGGTCAGGCAACGGAATTAATATCAAGGCAACAAACCCAAACAAGAGCGGCTGTGTATCAGAATAGGTTGGCTTTAGATTATCTATTAGCTGAAGAAAGGGGTGTTTGTGGAAAGTTCAATACATCAGATTGTTATTTAAAAATAGATGACAATGGAGATGCCATCCTGGACATAGTCAATGATATCAGAAAAATCACCCACGTACCAGCTCAAAAGTAGGAATCAATGCTAAATAGTAGCTAGTGGGATAATGTGTTGGGAGTAGAATGGTGGAAAAAGTTATGCACTACAGCTAGTTTAATATTTCTTCCTTGTCTGATTCCCTGTTTCATTCAGCTCATCACCAGTGTGGTACAAGGCATGCAATTAGTGAACATAGACCAAAAGTTCCCTACAACAACACCACCACAAAGAATTATGGTGTTAAAGAAACAAAATAATATAGAAGACCCCTTCAAAGAAGCGAGATTGATTTGTGAAAAAAAAAAAAAATCAGCGAATAATGAAGGCTAGAAAACAATGAATATTGCTCGAGCCAAATTAATTATAAAAAGAAAGAGGGAGGATTGTGGAAAGTGCGTATTATATGGCTCTACGCAAGATATTTACTATATGTGTTGTGTTGTGTTAATTGTTGGTGTTGTATTAATATTTTGATAGTATAGTAAATGAAGTTTTGTAGTTAAAATGTAGTTTTTATGTACCAACCACAGGAAAACGTAAATCTTTCAGAGAAAAAAGAATTTACTGCTTCCTCATCAGAAGAGACCAACTTCTCCTGCCTCACTCAGCCCTGTGGACGCCATAGAGATTAAAGGAAAAAAGTGACACTAACCAGAGACAATTCTTTGTTTGAATGGAATTTATGCATCATGTATGAACTGTATGAATATTCAACAGGCTATTGCTTTTAAGAGATAATCCTTTGTTAACAGGGTCCTTCTCTGAAGCTTTTCGCTCAGGGAGGCACCCAGACGTCTGAAACTTTGTTTTTATTGTCTCGTATTGTCCTAACTCTAAAATTGTTCAATTTTTTACTCTAATTCTATTTTTATAACCATCTTATTTACTATTAAACTTTTAAAATTTTAAAACAAGCGATTAGCGTTTATCACAGTAGATAAACAGAGAACTGGAACTTTGTGACTTTGGGTGCATCTTTGGGAGAATACTCCCCGTGCTGCCCAGCAGCCGGAATAAACATGCTACTTTCTAACTTTAACTAGTTAGAGAGTTTTTGTCCCTGCTTTATTTGCCTCATTTTGGCGAGCCAGGCAGGAGTCTGCTCTGTTCAGCTGCAAGACCAGCCCGGGGGGGGGGGACGTCTGGCACACCCCCGGATCTTCCTGGAAACCTCTGCTCCCAGGCTGTTCATCACGGGGACAGACAAGGGCAGCCAGGACTGTGGACAAAATGGTATGTTTAAAACTGAAAAATAGTAAGCCTGTAAGGCATACGCATGGCTAAAAAAGGCGGTTGGTAAGTCCCCATGCTGCTGGAGGAGGAAACTCGCACCAAAAGATCGGAGCTTGGAGCGGCCGGACAGTCAGGGATCATAAATGCTATTAAATGCTTCCTTGCCCACCCCTCGGTGACAATCGGGGCGGGCCCGGCCCAACCGGGATCATAGCTGTTATCGGGGGCTCGGCGGCCATCTGTCCCGGATCGGCCGGCTCCAGGGTAGGCTTTAAAATTAGCCGATGTTAAGCTACAGCCCCCCCCTCCCCCACCGGGAGACAATGGGGCTCAGCCAGGCCAGGCCAGCTTCCCCCCAAAATGAGGAAGTAAGATGAGTCTTCCTCATCCTGACCTTTCTACCTTTTCAATGCATTCATGACAAATGGATCCTTGGTAGAGCTTGCAGTTTCCTGTGTTCAATGGGTCCTTTAAGCAGGAAATCTGCAGCTATCTTATGTCCTATTTACCACATTTTGTTTTTCATTACAAGCACAACTACATAAACATAAACCTGACAAGAAATGAGTTACAAGATCCGGGGTAGCTTATCTAAGATCCGGCTTCTGTTAACTGCGAACAAAGATTACCTATCTCCTTCAGCTAATTCAGTAACTTATTATCTTAACTTTCCTAAAAATCCTTAGTTCCTCAAAATTAATGTCTCATTCCCCACTTCTTCTTTGAAATGAGTAAATTCTTTTACTCAGTACACAGAAGCTTCCTCATCTATCCAAGCTGTACAGCTAGTGTCTCTCAAGACTAAGCCATACGCCTTTGACAGTGATGTTAAAGCTGCCACTTGTCGTAGCATCCTCCAATTCCAAACAAGTATTACAATGGATAACACTAAACTTATTCTGACCAAAATAAGCAACACAACTATAGGGTGGATTAAGGTATTCAATATTCCGGTTGCTGTTGGTGACCACCCAAAAAGCACATCCCACCAATGATGAGACAAATGTTCCTCAAGCCTTTTAAAAACTTCTTTGATGGTCTCTGCGTCATGGTGTATAGTAATTCAAGTAGTCCAGTCCATAAAGGAGTTCCTGAGAAATGGGGCACATTCTGGCCAAACATGTGAAGCATTTACCTGTACTCCCATTTCTACTCGTTTTAAAGACCACTTTGGGTTAACTATCAGCTTCTGAACTCCTGTCTCTTTAATGGCATATGGCCCAATTTTGGTAACTACAGGAGTTATTTGTTCCTCTACTTCTGGAATAGCTGGCATCTTGGTGTTCACAGCCTTTCTTGGCACTAGTGGAGTGATCTTGGTCTGGTTCCTATGGTACTCAGTACATACCTGAGTGATATTAAAGTCAATGTCATACCCCTTTATCGCACACCCCTCTATTTTGAGCCTAAACTCTAGACATGTACTCAAGCATTTATCACAGCATTCAGGACTGACCCTGATGAGTTTCATGGGTGGATGGTAAGCCTCGTGGAACCCATCCTGTACAAATGCATACTTACATCCCCAAACATTTCCTCCCTCCCACAAGCTTGCATTTGTGACTTTTAGTATCTTGTTTAAAGCCTTACAAGAGTAAGGATCATAAGCTCTTCCTTGGCACTGGTATATCCCAGTCACATTATACCTTCGTGGTATTGTGTTGACTCCTGTTATGGTTAAGGTAATTACTACAACAGTTATAACTTTCCACATAATGTCCAAAATAACTCTTAGTCCATTTATTCATTGTTCCGAGTGAGCTTCAGCTTCAGTTCGTTATCGCCTGGTGTGGCCTTCCAAATTCCCTCTGGGCTTTGTTCACTTGGGACTGATGGATCCAGGCCTTCTGTTCTTTGATCTTGATTGCAGTGAAGGTAGTGAGGAGCACCTGGAATGCTCCTTCCCACTGTGGTTCTAAGGTTTTTTCTGCAAAAGACTTAACATACACATAATCCCCAGGTTGTACATCATGTACTGGCCCATCTAGTTCTCTGTTTTGAGTCCCAGCCACATATTTCTCAATTTCTCTATGTTGTTTATTTAGGGCCACCATATATCCATGTAGGGTTTCTTCCCCTACTTGAATGGGTGCTGTTCCCCCTTGAACTGCATATGGCCTTCCATACAATATTCCAAAAGTGCTTAGTTTCTCTTTTGCCCTTGGTTTTGTCCGAATTCGCAACAAGGCCAATGGGAGAGCCTGAGGCCAGGGCATATTTGCTTCTTGCCCCAATCTCACAATTTGTTGTTTAATCAAATGGTTCATCTTTTCCACCTGGCCACTAGATTGAGGGTGGTATGGGGTATGCAATTCCCAGTCTATTCCCAGGTGGTCACTTATTTGCTGCACAATTTTTGAAATAAAGTGTGGTCCCCTATCTGAGGATATGGTGACTGGAACTCCAAATCGTGGTATTTCTTGCAACAGTGCTTTGGTCACTTCTCGGGCCTTAGCTGTCCTGGCAGGAAAGGCTTCTGGCCATCCTGAAAAGGTATCAGTTAACACCAATAGGTAACGATACCCTCCCTTCCTGGGCAGTTCTGTAAAATCAATTTGCCATTGTTGCCCAGGTCCACAACCTTTCCCAATTTGTCCCACTTTAGGCTTTGGGGTATTTTTAGGGTTAGTTCGGAGGCAAAGACTACACTGATGAGTTACTTGTATCACTGTGCCCTGCAATTTCCTGGCCATGATTCTTTCTTTCAAATGGTTATACAGGGCATCTATTCCCCAGTGTGTTTTCTCATGTTCCCTCTGTACTAATGACCATAACAAATAGGAGGGTACAACAAGTTTCCCTTTGTCCTAGGGTAACTTTATGATGCTTGTATCCCCAATCATCTGTTCTGTTTCTGCTGTATATTGAGTCCCGTGCCTTTAAGACTGGTTCTAAGAGCAAGGAGAAGCGCGGAGTTTGTTTTGAGAAAACTGCCTGACTCCTACACATTCTTCTCCGGACGGTGTGTTCGGCGGAGGCTTGGAGAGACTGCAGGACAGAGATTTTTTTTGCTTTTAGTTAGTTTCAGCTAGCTAGGGCAGAGAAGTTCCCTGGACTGTTTTTTTTTCTTTCCTTTTTCTTGGAACTGTTTAAACCTGCTCTGGACTGAAAACCCAGGGGAGCACTGGGGGCTGCACCTGTGGCCCACTGGGGCCTGGACCTCGGCATTTTCCAGCAGCGCTGGAGGGACTGGGACTGATGAGAGACTGAGAGAGAGCCGAGCTACACCCACGGCAAGGACTTTCTCAATTTGCCATCTCACTCCAGAACGAGAGGTTTTATTGTTTCATATTATTCATTCTTTATACTTGTATGCACTTTATTTGTTTAGTAAAATAGTTTTTTCCACTTTTCTCCACAAAGGTTTTTTTTTTCGGACTGGTTGGAGGGAGGGGCCACGGGTTTGCTTCCCAGAGGGATCCTATACAGGGGTTTTCCCCCAAATTTGTCTCTAAACCAGGACACCCTTCTTCTGTTATAGCTTGCCTTTTCTACCTTGATAAGTTTTTTATCTTTCTTATTGTACACTGGCTTACCTTCAATAGAAACTTTTCCATCTGGAATCAATGCTGCCTCAACAGCCTTATCAGGCACCTCACCTTTTGCTGCTTCTTTTGCCTCTCTGTCCGTCAGCATATTCCCTTCTTCCAATTCAGAGCTCACTTTTTGGTGTGCCTTGATGTGCATTATGGCTACTCTCTCAGGTAGTTGTATGGCATCTAATAGCCTCAGTATCTCTTGTGCATGTTTAATACTCTTGCCTTGTGAATTCAGCAGTCCTCTTTCCTTCCAGATGGCTCCGTGAGCATGAACCACTCTGAATGCATACCTTGAGTCCGTGTAGATGTTGATCTCTTTTCCTTTTGCCAGCTCTAGGGCTCGGATTAAGGAAATTATTTCAGCCTTCTGTGCAGATGTATTAGCTGACAATGGTCCAGACTCTATTACCTCTTTGCTTGTGGTAACTGCATACCCAGCATGCCTTCTTCCACTGATGACATAGCTGCTTCCATCAGTAAACCAGGTCACAGTATCCTCAAGCGGGGTGTCCTTCAGATCTGGGCGGCTCGAGCAGGTGGCTTCAATGGCCTCCAGGCAATCATGGATCACTGGTTCTCCCATACTCCCGCTGAGGAAGGAAACTGGGTTCCCAATGTTAGTTACCACAATTTCAACATCATCTTGTTCTACCAGTATGGCTTGGCACTTCAGAAATCTCTGTGGGGAGAGCCAATGTCCCCCTTTTGCCTCAAGGACTGCAGACATTGTGTGAGATACTAGCACGGTCATCTTCTGGCCTAGGGTAGACCACTGCCCTCCGGTACGGGCCTAAGTTCTGTGCTAATATTCCCAAGGCAATCCCCTGCTTCTCATGAGAAAACAGGAAAAATTGTTTACTCACATTTGGAAGTCCCAGGGCTGGAGCTGACATAAGGGCTTTCTTTAGTTGGTCGAAGGCTCGGGTTGCATCTTTTGTCCACTGAAGATCCCTGCTCCCTTCCGTGATCAAGGCATACAGAGGTTTAACAAGCAACCCATAGTTATAAATCCACAGTCTGCACCACCCTGTCATGCCTAAAAAGGTTCTCAGTTCTTTCACTGTCTGAGGTTTTGGGGTCTGGCATATTGCTTCCTTGCGATCCTGCCCCAAAGTCCTTTGTCCAGCACTCACTTCATAATCCAGGTAAATAACTGTTTGCCTCACTATTTGGGCTTTCTTCAGGGATACTCGATACCCTTGCAGGCCTAGAAAGTTTAGGAGGCTTACCGTCCAGTCCACGCATGTCTCCTGGGTCTGGGTAGCTATTAAGAGATCATCCACATACTGGAGTAACTGTCCTTCTCCTGGTGGAGGTTCCCAGGACTCTAAATCCTTGGCAAGCTGTTCCCCAACTATAGTGGGGGAGTTCTTGTACCCCTGCGGTAACACACACCATGTGAGCTGAGTTTTTCTTCCAGTTTTAGGGCTTTCCCACTCGAATGCAAAAATTTTCTGGCTGGCTTCATGGAGAGGGAGGCAAAAGAAAGCATCCTTTAGATCTAGAACAGTAAACCAAGTTAGTTCAGGTGTTAAACGGGTTAACAAGGTGTAGGGTTAGCAACCACTGGATACAAGTCTTCAGTTACCTTGTTAACAGCCCTTAAATCTTGTACTAATCTGTATGACCCATGACGTTTCTTTACTGGCAGAATAGGAGTATTAAAATCAGATTGACACTCTCTCAGTAGTCCTAGCTGCAGAAATTTTTCAATAATCGGTCTAATCCCTTCCCTGTCTTCCTTCTTTAGGGGATATTGTTTAACCCTTACTGGCTGTTCTCCCTCTTTAAGCCTGATTTGCACTGGTAGTGCATTCTTTGCTCTTGCTGGTATATTGGAGGCCCATACCCCTGGAAATACTTGATCCATTATTTTCCTAAAATTTTCTTTTTCACTTGCCACTTCAATTTCTTTGGTTATTAGCATTAAGCTCAACAGTTCTACATATTGTTGATCCTTTACCTCCAAACTAATTTCCCCATTTTTGAATATTATTCTTGCTCCCAGCTGCTCTAGCAAATCTCTGCCCAAATGTGCAGATGGAGCATTAGGCATGTATAAAAATCGGTGGATGCCCCACTGTTTTCCCAATTTATACTTCAATGGCTTGCAAAAATAAGCTCTTTCAGATTGACCAGTTGCCCCCCTTACCATAACATAGTCATTGGTTACAGGTATTAGGGCCTTATTTAACACTGAAAATGTTGCCCCTGTGTCTATCAAAAATTTCACTTCTTTTTCTTTGTTCCCCAGTTTAACTATAACCAGAGGGTCCCCTAGGGTAGGGCCGTCTGGTCCCCTTCAGTCCTCTTTTACATGAGCAACTACTTTTTCCTTTTTCTGATCACCTTTTCTATGTTCATTACCCCTTCTTAATTCTGGGCACTGGTTTTTCCAGTGACCAAATTTCTTACAAAATGCACATTGATCTTTTTCCTAGTCAGGGTGGTCCTTGTTTTGGTGGACCTTGTCCATGTTTTCCTTTTTCTCCTTCTTTTACTACTGCTACTAGGTTCTTCATCCCTTGTTTATACTCTTCTTCCCGATTACTAAAAACTCTCCAGGCCTCATCTAATAAAGTTTCTAAATTCCGGCTCTTTGGACCCCGGATCTTCTGGAGTTTCCGCTTGATATCTCCTGTGGATTGTCCTAAAAATAAATTTATTAATTGCTGTGTTCCTTCATCAGATCCAGGATCCAGGGTGGTGTGTCGGTGCATTGCGTCTCGCAGGTGATCTAGAAATTCAGAAGGTGTTTGAGAGGGGCCCTGTTTAATAGCATATAAGGCTGACCAGTTTATGGTTTTGGGGATTGCTCTTTCTAACCCTTTTACTATCAGTTCTTGGTATCTCTTTAACCGTCCTAACCCCTCATCATCATTAGGATCCCAACCTGGGTCTTGAAGGGGAAATACATCTTTAACATCCTCCTGTGTTGTCCTACAATCATCCTCAGCCAGATCCCCAGCTACTTTCAAAACTAATTGTTTCTCAGTTTCTGTTAAGGCATCAAGTAACAGTTGCAGATCTGCCCAATCAGGTGAATGCTGCTTAATCATAAACTTCATTTTCTTAGCAACCCCTATTGGATCACTTCGATAGCCCTTAGCAATCCTTTCCCAAATTTCTAAATCAATTGAGGAAAAGGGAACTTTAATCAGTTTTGTTTCCCCATCAGAGGTTATTGCTTGTCTTAGAGGTGCTTGTATGACCTCTCTGGTTTGTTTTCGGGTCCTTGATGCTATAGGTCCTTGTGAGGGAATCTGAGGACCTGGTGGGAGGGGTTCAGGTTCATCCCACTCACTGTCACTGCTAGGCAGTGGTGGATAAAATTTGGATGGTTCCCGGGGTTTAGGAGTGGGTGCAGAAACCCCTACCTCAATTGCTGTCCTCCCAAAGGAAGATGAAGCTAAAGATGAAGTGGGGGAGGTTGGAGTCAATGATGGTTCTGAATTTGCATCTCCCACCACCCTCCTCCTTTCCTGCCTCCTAGGGGGTGGCTTAAGTATGTCTTCTGTCTCTTGTTCCAAAGCCTCTGCTTGGTATACTTTTTCAGGATGGGTGCACCTCTGATTTATTGAGCAGGTACTACAACACCGTTTGGGCTTCCCTCTAGTAGCTTTATTATCCTTTTCAAGGGCTAATACTAAAGGATCAGATGGTGACCTCATTCCACAATCCCTTTGCCACTCGGGATGATTCCTGAGAGTGAAAAACATATCAGCATAAGCTACTTCTTGCCACTTTTGTTCACGCCGAAGGAAAAGCATCAATTGTAATAACGTCTCATAGTCCAGTGTACCGTTTACTGGCCACTTCACACCTTCATCAAGTTTATATAATGGCCACCATTGTGTACAAAGCTCAGCAAGCTCCCTCTTAGTTTCGGTACCACCACAGCCCACCAGTTCTTTCCAGTGTGTTAAGATACACCCTAAAGGGCTTCCTCTGGGAATCTCTTTGCTCTCATTTGCCCCCATGTTCAGAATCCCTTTTGGTCCAAGATGTTACAAAACACAAAGTAGACTACTTCAATTGCGTATCACAGCACCAAAGATTTCTCGGCTATTTCTGCTAGCTCTGGGCATAGGTTCTGGGCTCTCTGCACACAATCAAAGCCTTTTCTTAGAGAGACCCAACTCCAAACACCAACCGTTTTAGGTTCGCAAAGAAAATAGCCAGGGGTCCCTCACGACCCCAAACACACTTCACCAGAAGTTTCAACAAGGTCTCGCCGAAAAATCCTACGGATTTCGGCCGGGACACCACACACAAATCCCTCCGTGAGAAGGAGATGGGGAGGTAACCTTGATCCCACGCTGCTTCTCCACTCCTCTGTGGTTAGGGACTACACCACCAGGACTTTAAAACATTACCACACACTCTAGCAACTGCAAGCCTCACAAACAAGCAAAAAAACTTTTTTTCCCCCCCTTTAACTAAAACACTCACTCGCCAAAAGAACTTCTTAGGGCTTTACAGGGAGTTTAGAGACACGGCCCGAGGCTGCAGAGCCTGGATTCCCCTCCGCGGTTACCAGGGAAACAAATCACCCCCTCCCAATAGCTGGGGCTGGCTCAGGTTTCAAACCTCCTTACGCCGCTTGCGCCTTTTAGCTCAAAATATAAAAAATTTAAACTTACACAAATGCTTTTTTCACCTAACAAAACATCAGCAAAATCTTGTTGCCAAAAGCACACGCTGTTCAAGCTCACACACAGTTTAATTCCCCTCCAGCACACAATCTGGATACGATACAAACACTTTAAATCCTTCCGCTCTCTCAAATAGAGGTATCCCTCCGCTGATCAGGCGGGGAATTCAAAAGGCTTTTACAACTTCAAGCTTGCAAAACTCCTAAAAACATTTACACAGGTTACTAACACACTCCAAAATCACCCAAATCAAAACGCTTACAATACAAGTTCTCACAGACCACGATACATACGGTGCACCACACCTGAAGACACAAACACACAAAACCACGAGACCACAAAAACACGGAACCGTTCACACCACACACACCCAGTGCACTCGGGGCCGCAATCAGGATTTTCCGCGACCCACAACGGGACCCTTCGCGTCCCAGAACGGGCTCGCCACACGGATTATGGATTGTCAAGGTACCTTTAAACCACAAACTGTAACCGGAGCCACCACTGCTCCTAATACACAACAACAACACCGGTTATTTCACTGCCGCCGCTGCCCCCTCACGGGACACGGACTACCAAGTCATCATCAAACTGCAAGATGACACAGCAAAAAAAACCGGTTACCGCTCTCCCCACTACGGGACACGGACTGCCAAGGCACCTTTAAACTGCAAGATGACACAACAAAGACAGGTTGCCCCTGTCCCCACTACGGGGCACGGACTACCAAACCACTGACACCAGGCTCCACAGAGCTGTCACAACTTTTTACAAACAAACCCAAGAGGCGTATGTTGTGCACAAGATGTCTCTCAGTGTCTTACCAACCGCCTATACCAAGGTACCTATTTTCAAATATAAACATACCTTTTGTCCGTAGTTCCAGCAGGTTCTGCTCTTTCCCCGGGTGGTCAGCAGGACCGCAGGAGCCCTCTTCCAAGAAAATTCCGGGTGGGCACCCAGATGGGTCCTGGACCCCGCTGGCCCCACGGCCAGAGAGAGCAGTGTCCTACCTGGCTCGCCAAAATGACTTATTAAAGAAATATGGGTATTGATCTAGTATCGATACCCAACTGTGACAGACAAAAACTCTCTAACAGTTTTAAGTTAGAAAGTGTATGTTTATTACGGCCAGGCAGCACGCGGGATATTTCCCTAATTCGCACTGCGAAATTCACAGATAACTACAAAGCCTTTTATTTACAAAAGTGTTGAATACCCAAAACACAAATGCATATTCATACCCCTGTCACCTCCCATTCCTCGCTTCGTATGCTAATTGGCAAAAAGGCTATTAAGCATGCGTACTTTGTTTCTTAAAATGAGTCGGGGGTCTATTCTGGGGAGGGGTCACCCAAAATGAGGAAGTAAGATGAGTCTTCCTCATCCTGACCTTTCTACCTTTTCAATGCATTCATGACACATGAATCTTTGGTAGAACTTACAGTTTCCTGTGTTCAATGGGTCCTTTAAGCAGGAAATCTACAGCTATCTTATGTCCTATTTACCACATTTTGTTTTTCATTACAAGGACAACTACATAAACATAAACCTGACAAGAAATTAGTTACATGATCCGGGGTAGCTTATCTAAGATCCGGCTTCTGTTAACTGCGAACAAAGATTACCTATCTACTTCAGCTAATTCAGCAACTTATTATCTTAACTTTCCTAAAAATCCTTAGTTCCTCAAAATTAACGTCTCAGCCTGCCTGCAGAACCTGAGAGGCAAGGGTTGGACGCTGTAACACGGTGCCTTTGTGGTTTCCTTCTCCGCGGGGGTTGCGGAGTTGCACCGCCTTTTAATTCTGGGGTTTATTTGGTGTGGTGTGAGGTTTTGATGGTTTTGGTTTGTTTTTTTTTTTTTAGGACAATACTGCCATCTTGTGTCAAAAGTTATAATTACAACAAACTGGTAACGTTTTATGTCGGCTGTGTTGTTGACTTTTTTTGTGGTTAGTTAAAAGTGGCATTTGAAGTTTGAACCTGAGCTGAAAGGGTTTAGTTATTTAGGCAAGCTTGAACCGGTGTTTGTGGGTTGTTAGAGCTGCAACAGAGACTGGCTTTTTGTATGAGAATTATTACAGTGTGGTGATTTGTGTATGTTTTAACCATAGCTAGATGGGCAGAAGGGATCCCTTTGCCTCAGTAGTTTGGACTTGATCTTTGGAAATTTGTGAACCCAGCTAGTTGTTGGATTGAGAGAAGAAACGAAAGAGTTTATTTAGGTGGATTATATCGGACCTCTGCTGGCAATTTAGTAGCTTTGGACTGGGAACAACCTGTGGTAGAGACTTTAGAAATCCAAGAAAGGGTAAATGGAATAGCCTGCCTCTGCAGCCTTTTTTCTTCAGCCCCTGGTGCATTTAGAGGTTGACATTGTGCATGGGTGCTACTGCAGTGCAGGATTTGTGCAGGACACTATTATTGTTCCTCTGCAAGGCAGCAAAGTGAGTGTACCCAGTGCCACTGGGAACAGCGCTTTAATCAAGCTAAATTTGAACCGAAGATTTTAAAGTTGGTGTGTGGGAGGTCACATCTACTACCTGAGCAGTGGGTTGTGTGGGAAGAAAACTGGGAAAGGACTGTGACATCTTGTGAAGTGAGGTTTGGGAAGAGGCAAGATAAAATGCAAAGAAGGAGATAATAGGAATTTGTGTAGAGTGCTAGTTTTTGTTAAGGGGTGGAAAAGCTGCTTGTAAAAGAGGAATGGTTGAGGTGTTTTATGAGTAGAAATAGAAACAGAAATTGGAGGAGACCAAGTTGTCTTGGTTTGAAAAGACAGGTATCTGCTAGGGAGAGGTGGGCCTCTCTAGCAATGGGGAATTCCAATCCCTTCCCTCCATGTCATTATAATTTGGAAGATTAAAGAAAACCTTTTCAGTCAGAGCTATGGGGAAAGGAATAACAGTCCTTTACTAGTAAATATAACAGGACAGACAAACAACAAAAGCAATAATAATAATAATAATAATAAACAGAACCAAGAACCCCAAGGGGCTTTGTCTCACAAGTCCCAGGCAGTCTGATCTCTTGGGACCCCAAGAGCACCAAGCCAAAACGGTGGAAACTCGGGGCTGATGGCTGGAAAAGGTGGGTTGTCCTGGCAGGCGGGGGGGGGGGGGGGGGGGGGGGGCTGTTCCGGCAGGCAAAGTGAGCAGTGCTGAAGAAGCCGTGGCGGCTGGACCCAGGCTGACCCAGACCCAGCAGGGCAGGCGAAAAACTCCGAATTCCTGGATGCTTCAACAGATGATAGAATTCTCAGAACTGAACCCCTCCATTAACAGTGGAATCCACGCAGCTAGCCATTTCCTCCCTGGAAAACCAAGAGCAGGGAGACCACCACCCTCAGCTCCCAGGAGCCTTTCCCTTGCCCCTAAACTAAGTGATCCACTTCTTTTGTATGGGTCAAGCACCCTTTAAGCATCAGTATTTAGTCTCCTAGCAACTTATGGGGGGAAAAATTCCACAGGAAAACTTAACCCCCAACACAAGTGTAGTAGAGGTTGCTTGTCCGAAAGGCCATCTTTATGAACCTTAGGTTTGTTTTCGCTGTATTCACTGAGAAGAGTTGTGGTACAGACAGATTTTTTGGTGGCTTAGACCTCACTTTGTCATTTGTGTTGTTCTGAGGAAACAAAGGCCACTCAAGAAGCTATAAGAGCTTTAGTGGCAACTGATCGCAGTAGTAGACTGAGTTATTGGAAAAGGGAGTTTCAAATACTTTAGGGAAGCCAGCAAAAATAATCAGGACTGAGAGTGCTCAACCTATTTTTATACCCTGAGACTTTCAAATTAAGGCAAAGAGTTGGGACAAGGTAAAGAGGCATTGGGAGAAGAAGCAATGGGAACTAACCAGAGCAAAGAGATCCCTAAAACTAGTCCTTTAAGATGAATTCTGGCACACTGGAAAGAATTAGTCGGTTATGGGGGTACAGAAAATAAAAGAGCCCTGGTTAAGTTCTGCATGCAATGGTGGACACTTTATAGGCTGGAGGAAGGTGTCAGATGGCCACTGGCCAGAACTTTAGACTATGAGACCTAATTACAACTGATGTTATTTTTAAGAAGGGAGCAAAAATGGGAAGAAGTAACATATGCAGACATGTTTTTCTCTCTCCAGAATCATCTTGAATGGCAGAGAGATTGTGGAATTAGACCTGCCTCTGATCCTTTGGTATTGGCCCTTGAAAAGGACTGCAAATCTAATAGAAGGAAACCTAAGCGATGTTGCAGTGCATGCTCAATAAACCATTTCTGTACCCGTCCTGGCAAGGTTTATCAAACAGAGGCACAAGAGCAGGAGTTAATGGACCTGTTTAGGCCACCCCCTGAAAGACAAGAGGAGCCAAGAGAAGAAGTAGATACAAAGGAATCCTTAACTTCAACTCCTACTTCAGCTCCCCAAAAAAAGAAACAAGCTGAGTCGTTTGTTTCTCCACTCACTCCTGAATCACATAAACCATCAGTGTTATATCCTCCATTACCTGATAGTGATAGTGAGTGTTATAAATGAAAAACGCTCCAATTTATTAATTGAAGGAAATTTATTAAAAAAAGGTCCAAATAGAATTTTAGAGGGCAACAACAAAAAATCACTATCAAAAATAAAAGAAAAAGAAAGGTCAGTGCTGAGCCCGGGTGTCGGCGCTGGGTGAGACACAGGTTTGACCGCTACAGCAGAGGGTCTCCTGTGCTCCACATCGACTGTCCTGTCTGAGCGATTTTTATACGGTTTTTTTCGCCCGAGGCTGGGTCCCTTTTCCTCTGTTTCGGACTACACGTATGCGTGAGGAGTTCTTTCTCTGTGGCAAGTTGAACAAAACATATACGGAGAGTGATGAACACCTGTGATCGTGTTCCCGGAATCTGGCATTGAGATGCATCTCTCTGATGGCCCTGGTTAACTCAATCTCCGGATATTTATCACATATTCATCGCCTGGGCATTCCTCAGATCACCTTGATGGACGATCCATCTCCAAGCTGGCCACACTTATTTTATTGTAAATGAAGTCCTCCCTCCTTTGTCCAGGTGGTTTTGACATTATCTTGCAGTCTCTGGCTTGTGAGTTTTAAAGCTTATAAGAGTATATTTTAACAGTACATAAAATATATATATATGAAAATTTTATTTGCATGAATTATCATATACACATATGTGATATGTAATATAAAGTTAATTCGTGTTCGGTCTTGTGATATGTAATATAAAGTTAATTCGCGTTCAGTCTGAATTAAGCTTTGTAAAATATAAAATGTACTTGGGGTTTGAAAGCGGAATGTGAGAGGAGGACACGAGAGTTGAGAAACAGGGAGGGCCTCTGCAGGGAAGCCATAAGAACACTCGTTTACCCAGTGAATGGAAGAGATGATTAGATAAGACATGTCTCCCCCGGAGATGTACCTGCTAATGACGCAGCGATCAACACCAGATGGGTATCTTATCTGCTCCAGCCGAGTTTAACATCTCTAAACACCACTCCGGAGTAAGCAATCACGACATTGTTCTACCTCAGGAACCTATTCAACTGACCGGAGACAGACATGAATACCTGATGAAGCAAAAAAAGGACACGAGTAACATAGTAGCTCTCCACTCAGCGAAAGACTGTATAAAAGCCAGAGGCTCAGGACACACTTTGTGAACAGGGTAGATTCAGAGCCATCAGAGTCCGTTTCTGCGTTCACCCAGTGACGAGACCCGGGGTTTGACGCTGTTCCTTTTAATTGTGGCTGTTAGAGACTGAATTTAAGTCTCGAAATAAAATTCTATATTTTGATTTATGAAATTGAGCTTGAGCATTTATTACACATATAACAATCCCTCCCCTTCTACATAAACATATTAATTCATGCTTTCTGTACCTTCTACAACTAGTTTTTCTGGTGCTTGATACTAATTATCTCATTTCTCAACCTTTAGTTACTTTAAGGCTCATTATCCCAATCTTCCTCCGGAATTCCCCGATACAATCTGTAGGCCTCTCCTTCCCCTTTTATCTGTTCCTCGAATCTGGCTAAGGCATCTGCTGCTCTATGGTGTACGTTTTCCTCTCCCAGTTTCATTATTTTTGATACCTGATTAGTTTTTCCCCTAGCACACTCTGGGTCTGTGGACATGGCTGCTATTTGCATGCCCTGCACTACAGAATGTATCAGCCTAATAAAACAAGGTATCAGGCAGGGTAGAAATATGATCCCGGCTAGTGAACACAATATAAAAAATATTACCTTCTTCCACCATGCTCCATCGAACAGCTGATCCCACCAAGATGCTTGGAGTATGGAGTTCCATTTTTGTACTGGAACATGTGCTACCCTTTTAATTTCTGTTGCTAGGCTTCTGATGGTTTCCCCATAGTTGTCAATTTCTATACAACATTCTGATTCATTAAATTTCCCACAGACCCCTCCCTCTTCTGCTAATAAATAGTCGAGGGCTATTCTGTTTTGATATACAAAGGCCCTCATCTGGGAGTGTTGTTTAGATAGCAGCTCGAGGGCATCAGAGGTGTGGTTAGAAACAACCTCCACCACTGCCTGCAGTCTTATCAATCGGTTTAACAGATAAATCGGGGTCCTATTCCCCCAGCTTCCATCCTGGGCCCATGTTGCAGGACCATAATATTCTATTATTCTTTCCACAGGCCACTCCTCCTCCCCCCAAGTCTGACCCCCACCAAAAATAGGGAACTTCTTTTTTACCTCCCTTCTCCTCCTGCTCAGTGTTTCGTATAAGGGGGCTCCAAGTGAGCTGCGCTCTGAGGTAGGGTAAAGAAAACAGGTCTGATTAATCCTATTGTGCATGATCCTTTCCATTGCTGAGGCAACTCGCTATATGTTTGCTTCCCACAGATCCAATACAAACCATCTGGGGCTTTCCACGTGATCTTTGTACTTTCAGGTTCATTCCAGAACCCCCTCAATTCCTCCACAGATTGGTAAGGATTAGCTCCAGAGCCTTTGTTCCAGCAAAGTCCAATTTTTTCACTCCATTCACACTTGTCACTTTTTCCTCGGCTCCAGTGCCCTGTAGGGCTTTCTGGCTGCCACATTCTGCTTTTGTTAAAGAATTTATTGTCAGAGTGGACACACACGGAGTGTATCCCACTATTTCGGTGTACTCCTTTCCCTCCCTGCCAATGCAGAACGTCCCAATTACTCTCTTGTCCAAGACCCAACCCTCAGGTCTCTGAATTGCCTTTGAAGTTTTTGAACTATCCCATTTTAGGAGTTGCTCTGGGGCTAAACTCTCACCTTTCCAAGGCCATTTTTCTGCTGATTTGAGTCCCCCGCAGATCCAGCAATTAGATAAGCCCAACTCTGTTGCGATCTCCTGCATCAGATCCACAAGTAGGTTTTGATCTGAGACAGGTAAACCCCAACTGGAATATTGTCTTTCAAGCTGATCATATTGCTCGCTGAGGATTCTCAGCCTTTCCTGCTCTATCCTTCTTTTTCTCATTTCCGCTTCTTGTTTTCTCAGCTCCTGTGATACTTGTTTCATTTTGCTCTCCGGATCTACTCCCTCTTTGTTCCTTGAAAAGCAGAACATTCAGTCATATTGCAAGCAAACTCGGTCATCCTGATCCTCTAAAAGGTCCAAGATAACCGGTTCACCTTTGAGGGAGGTTTCAGTTTCATATTTCAGGTTCTTCCCTACCCAGTATGTTTTACTACCCATAATACACATTCCCAGCTGGCTATTGTCATAGCATAGTGGGTTGGTCTGAAAGTATGCTATAAACACAGATTCCATTTTTCCCCCAGTCCATACAGTTCGGTTACATTTATCACAGATTGGGATAGATACTTGTTCAACATTTCTTTTATGCATCTCGTGCTTTGACTGCCTGTCCTTAGAGGTTGCCCTTTGTGTATACCACCTTATTTTTCCTTTTAGCCTGTAATTTCCCTTCTGAGTGCCGTCTCTGGGGCAGTGCCCCTTTATCTTACCTTTGCTGCAGTTCTTTGGGACTGAGGATATTGGAACCTCCAATTCCCCGTGTTCTTTCTGGGCAGACTGTACGCAGTGCCCGCACCCGTTGCCAGGGCCTTGCACCTCTGTGCTGGGCGAGTTATTCAAATGCGTACCAGTCTTGAGGCACATTACTAGATTCAGGTAGATCAGGATCCCCACGATTATTATTATTCCTCTGCCTCCGCCTATGCCCACTGGGGTCCCACCAGTGGCAGGGTAAACCATCTTCTCGGCAGCAAGAATAGTCTTCTGTGGTGTCATACCTGGACCGAGCTGCGTACCTCCGTTTAAAGACGCCCCACCTCGATAGCTTAACTGTGTCCACACTGCAGGGTACTTTATTTAACCTTCAGCACTCAATAGCAAGAATGTTAGCCTTTGATCTCAATTTTCCCCTTATCCTGGTTTGAAACACACAAAACCAAATTTCAGAATCTACTTCGATTATCCCCAATCTTGTGGCAAGCTCTAAGATACCGCTAGTCAGGTACCTTTCTTCTTCTAGGCACTTATCACACAAACCCCTTGGCCAATATCCCCTTATACAGTGTGTAACCCAAACCTCATTACAATATTCGCATTTGAAGTGCACAAATGGGTAACATTCACAATCGGGCTCAGTGCACCTTATCGGATCCCCTTCAGTCATTTACTTGGTCGACGCAAAGTTAGTATCAGGTCCCCAGGTGGAGAGGTGACTTTCCACTCTGCTGTCTCTTCCCAGGGCTTGACCTTCTTTACTCGGGATGCGTGGGTCCACCCCTTTTCTGCTGTTCATATTGCTGTATCTGTGGTTAAGAGGACAAGAAAAGGGCCTTCCCAGTGAGGTGTTAATGGGACTTCTTTCCATGTTTTTATGAGCACCTTGTCCCCAGGTTGTATTCTGTGTATGGGAAAGCCTAAAGGGGTATTTTGTGTCAGGATTCCCTGTTTCCGCAATTCCTGTAAATTTTTACTTATGGATATGAGGTATGGTTGTATTTGTCCATCTTCTATCCTTGGATGTCCTATTGGCATACCATGTTCATATGGCATCCCATACAGCATTTCAAAAGGTGACAGCCCAGTCTCGGAGTGAGGCATGGTCCGAATATTTAATAAGGCTAAAGGGAGACACCTTAGCCAGGACATCTTTGTTTCCAAAATTAATTTTGCCAATTGAGCCTTTAATGTTTGGTTCATCCTCTCAACTTGTCCGGAGCTGTGGGGATGCCATGGGGTGTGGTACTCCCATCAGATCCCTAGAGAATCAGCCAGTTGCTTAATAATTTTTGAAGCGAAGTGCGTGCCTTGATCCGAGTCTATGCATTTTATCAACCCATATCAGGGAATGATTTCTTCGAGTAGAAATTTTGATACTGTTCGAGCTGTTGCCTGAGAGCTCTGGAGAGCTTCTACCTAGTGAGTTGGTTTGTCTACTATTACTAATAAGAATTTGTATCTCCCCACCTTAGGCAGATCAGTAAAATCTACCTGAATTCTCTCGAAAGGTCTGTATGCCACTGGGCGACTTCCTAGTGCCACCTGTCGGGACCATGCCCGATTAATCCTTTGACAAACCATACATCCCTGTACTTCTTGTTTGGCTAATTCATAAATCCCTTTACACCCAAAGAATCTAAGGAATTGCTCTGCCAGAGCCTGGGCACCTCAGTGTGTTTGTTGATGTAATCTCCTCAGGATCTTTCTAGTGTAGTCCTTAGACAATAGCTCCCTTCCGTCCGGTAATTTCCACTTACCTCCTTCTAGCCGGCCTTCTATCTTCTCGTACCCTTCGATTTCCTTCGGGGAGGGGTGGGGAGGATACTCCTGAACCTCCCCTTCCTCGATCCTCGGGGTACTTACCCTCATTAAAGCCACGCTTTTGGCCTCTTTGTCTGCTAAATTGTTCCCTCTAGTGCGGAACTGCATTCCTGTTTGGTGCCCCTTTACGTGGACTACAGCAATTGCCTCTGGTCCTCTTATAGCTTTTAAGATCTGTCTGATTAGTTCTTCATGCACCAGCCCTTTTCCCCGGGTATTGAGCAACCCCCTTTCTTCCCAAATTTTTCCAAATGTGTGTACCACCCCAAATGCATATTTTGAATCTGTAAAAATTGTTCCTTTTTTCCCTTCCAATTTCCACAAGGCCCTCAATACCGCGTATAACTCACAAGCCTGTGCTGACCACCCTGCATTCAGAGGCCCAGATTCCACTACCTCCCCGGTCCTTCCATCCACCACTGCATAACCCGACTTCCTTTTTCCATCTATGACCCTTGCAGACCCATCCACAAACCATTACTCACCTTCTTCTAATTCTTCCTCTTCCAAGTCTGGTCTTATTTTAGTTTGGAGCTCTACCACTTTGGCACAGTCATGGAAAGGCACTCCTGCTGCTTCCCCAAATAGGAATTGTGTGGGGTTTTGGGCCGAGGTAGTCCGCAACTCCAAATCCTGGGAGTGGATTAATATAGCCTCATATTTTAGGAGCCTGGCATCAGTCAGCCATTTATCTGCCTTTTGTTGCAGGATGCTCCTTACATTATGTGGGGTGTAAATTACCAGCGGTGCCCCGAAGGTTACTTTCTTAGCTTCTTCTACTAATATTGCTACTGCTACAATTGCTTGTAAGCAGGTGGGCCACCCCCTGCTTACAGGATCTAGGAGCTTTGATATGTACCCTACTGGCTTCCTGGCCACTGCCCAGTCCTGGGTTAGAACCCCATGGGCAGTGTGATTGCTGACATCCACAAACAGTTGAAAAGGTTTCCTTACATCAGGGAGGCTTAACACCGGGGCAGCCACAAGAGTGTATTTTATTTCCTTAAAACTTACCTCATCCTGCTTTGTCCATTTGAGCCTATCTGTGGTAAGCTTTTCATAAAGAAACCTTACCTTCTCGCTGTATCCCTCGATCCATTGCCGGCAGTATCCTAGAAGCCCCAGCAGCTGCCTGACCTCCCTGGCAAGATGATGATGCCTGTTATTCTATCCGGATCTAACTTCTTTTTAGCCTTTGTTAACCAATGTCCTAGGTACTTAACCTCGGGCTCTGTGAACTGCAATTTGGATTTTGAGACCTTCAACCCTTTTTCCCCCAGAAAATTTAATAGTGCTATTGTACCCGCCTGTATATCCTCCTCCCTGGGTCTGGCCACCAACAGATCATCCACATATTGTAATAACTTGATCCCTTTGACTGGCACAAACTCACTTAAGAGTTTCTCAAGGGCTTGCCCAAATAGGTTGGGTGAATCTACGAAGCCCTGAGGCAAGGATGTCCACCCTAATTGCTGCTTTCTGTTTGTGTCCAGGTCTTCCCATTGAAATGCAAAATAGTTCCGACTTTCCCGGGCTAGCGGGCAAGTCCAAAAGGCATCTTTTAAATCTATTACACTGTACCAGATGTCTGCCGGGGATATGTTATTCAGCAGGGTGTACGGGTTTGAGACAGTAGGAAACAAGGTTTTTGTTCTTTGATTTACTGCCCGCAAATCTTGCACCAGCCTATAACTACCATCTGCCTTTTGTACCGCCAGGATAGGAGTATTATGTCTTGACATACATGGTTCTAATGTGCCCTTTTTTATTAGATCTTCCATTACAGGTTTCAATCCCCTCCTACCTTCCATGGGAATTGGATACTGTTTGATCCTGATCGGATCCTCAGGCATCTCGATTTCAATGTGAATAGGCTCCATATTTAACCTCCCTGCCTCCCCCTGTGTGTGCCACACTTTCGGATTTATTTTATTCTCATCCTCCGTGGTTAGTTTGTATAAACTTACCATTAGTTGGGAATCCTGTGCTATCAGGCTTATCCCCAGGATCACCATTAAATCCCTCCCCAGCAAGTTATGATCTGCTTCTTCTACCAACAGTATGTTCCCCAAGCAAAACTTATTTCCCAATTCTATTTCTACATTTTTAAAACCGGCACTTCAAAGGGTTCCCCTTTGGCCCCGACGACCACCACTGAGTCCTTACTTTTAGTACATCCTGGTGGCAGTTGCTGAACTGTGGTTCTTTCCGCACCTGAATCCACCAAAAAAAAACAATTCTTGTTTCTGGGGTCCAATTTTTAACTTTATCAAGGGCTCTCCAGGTGTCCTGGACCCCAAATTATAGAGCCCCTGACACCTCTAATCCTCATGAAAAATTTGTTCATCTTTTATTCTTTTCTTGCACTCCCTTTTGAAGTGCCCTTTTTGTTTACAGTAAAAGCACTCAGAGCCACTTACCTGTTTGTTTGTTCCCTTCCTTTGAGGGGAGGGTTAGGTTTTCCCTGGGGCCGTTGGGTTTGTGCTGGTCTTCCGGGATTTTGCAGCCGTTCCTGTTTCTGTGCTTCCCGCACCGCTGCCACCAACACCCTGGCTTGTGCCTTTTGTTTTCTTCATCTCTTCTCATATAAACTTTCTGTGCCTCCCTTAGCAATTCTTGAAGACTTTTCTCCTGCCAATTCTCTATTTTTTTCTAGCTTTTTCCGTATGCCCTCCCACGATTTAGCAACAAATTGTGTTTTCAGCAAAATCCCCCTGACAGGAGAATTAGGGTCGGTGCCCGAATACATCTGGAGACTTCTTCTTAACCGCTCCAGCCATTTGGTGGGTGTTTCATCCCTCCCCTGGCATTCCCCCAATGCTTTGCTGATGTTCTGCCCCTTTGGTACCGCCCCCCGAATTCCCTGTATTACCATGTTCCTCAGTCTGATCATTTTGCGCCGATCCTCCTCCACCTGGGCATTCCATGATGGCCTTTGTTCTGGCCACCTCTCGGCCCCGCTCCCCCCTTGGGGTTTTCTATGTTCCCAATCCTTTATTGCCACTTGCCTTATCATGGCCCATTCCTCGGCGTTGAACAATGACCTTAGAATGGCACAGATATCATCATACGAATAGATACTGTTCCCCAAAAAGTCATCCAGCCTCTCTGCCACCCCCAGGGGGTCATCCATTAATTTCCCCATTTCCCTTTTGAAGGCCCTTGCGGGATAGTGGAACTGTGGCTTTTGGGGTCCGCTCTAGCCTCGTGACAGTGTCACATCTCACACACACGCTCGATCACCCCTCACTCAACCATGCAATACTTACGGTCCTTTTTCCCACATGGATACTTTGTGCACGTAGATTTTTATGAGTGAAAAAACAAAACTGCGGCCTCGGAGATTCTGCTCCGAGTTCCCGAGAGCTCTGGGCCCGTTTTATCCCCTTTTTGATAGTGGTTTTGGTTCTGGGTCCAGGATTCAATTGGTTTTATGGGACTCCCTAATCCTGTCTGGCCGCCAAAATTGGCAGGGCGCCGCCCAGACAAAAAAGGGTCCCCCCGACTCCCCTAAATTGGATCCCCGTACGGGCCACCAAGATTGTTATATATGAAAAACGCTCCAATTTATTAATTGAGGGAAATTTATTAAAAAAAGGTCCAAATAGAATTTTAGAGGGCAACAACAAAAAATCACTATCAAAAATAAAAGAAAAAGAAAGGTCAGTGCCGAGCCCGGGTGTCGGCGCTGGGTGAGACACAGGTTTGACCGCTACAGCAGAGGGTCTCCTGTGCTCCACATCGACTGTCCTGTCTGAGCGATTTTTATACGGTTTTTTTCGCCCGAGGCTGAGTCCCTTTTCTTCTGTTTCGGACTACACGTATGCGTGAGGAGTTCTTTCTCTGTGGCAAGTTGAACAAAACATATACGGAGAGTGATGAACACCTGTGATCGTGTTCCCGGAATCTGGCATTGAGATGTATCTCTCTGATGGCCCTGGTTAACTCAATCTCCGGATATTTATCACATATTCATCGCCCGGGCATTCCTCAGATCACCTTGATGGACGATCCATCTCCAAGCTGGCCACACTTATTTTATTGTAAATGAAGTCCTCCCTCCTTTGTCCAGGTGGTTTTGACATTATCTTGCAGTCTCTGGCTTGTGAGTTTTAAAGCTTATAAGAGTATATTTTAACAGTACATAAATATATAAATATATATGAAAATTTTATTTGCATGAATTATCATATACACATATAACAGTGAGTGACGCTGAGCCCCCTCAGGGACGCCACTTGTCGCTGAGCCCACTCAGGGATGCCACTTGTCGCTGTCCCACCTGGGGTGGCAGTGGTTTCTCTGCACCCAGGGACGGCACTTGTTGCTGTGCCCACTCAGGGACAGCAGTTGTTGAGGGGCTGTTTGCTAGAGCTTAAATTCCCTGCTTTCAGGTGGCTTTAGAGTCTTTTTTGCCCTCTGCAAAGCTCTGAGCCAAACGCAGGAAAAGACGGAGTCTTCAAGGTTGCATGCTTCATGTTTATTAGTTCTTATCTTACAATTTTCTCAGTGTCCTGCAAGATGTTTGCCGCGGCTCCGACATCTGGTGACTCTCCCCGTCCCAGAGTGTCCTTATCTTTTATACTAATTGCTACGTATTCAATATTTACTATTTATTACCAATGTCTATCATTATTACTAAAAAGGTCATCTTTACTTTGATCCAATCCTCACAAACTACTTTGTGCTAACGTCACTGCAGAAATGGAGTGAGGGAAGAAGAAAGAAGAAGAAGGAGGCAACGCCCCAAATTCTCCATCTTGTCCCCATTCACTTCAATACAAGAAATCCAAAACCACTGTTTTTCTCACCCTGTGATATACTAAACTACAATCTTTCACACTCTTGTGGCCTGCAATGCTTCCTGCAGTGCAAGAAGCCTCTCCCATGGACTGAAATCAAATCTAGTGTCTCTCTGAGCTCTGGGCTGTGGTCCTAGACTCCCCTGCCTAGGTCTCTGACCCTCCAGGGCAACTAAAGGAATGCCTTGGACTCCAACATCTCCCCCTCCTGTTTGAACTAAAAACATTTCTTTGGCTATTCTGTCTATGGTTTGATGTATACTTTGAAGCAAACACGGCAAAATTATGAGGATTACAAGCTCTACTAAAATATATGTAGCTATCTTTAAAATTTCTTTCTACAATGGTGAAAGGTTAAACAAATTGAACAAACTATCTATCTATGACTTAATTACTTCTTTAAGTTTGTTTACACTTTTTTGCAACTGCTTGATGTTCTTATGAATGGATTTGGAATGATTTGACAAATTCATGCAGCACATTTCTTTAAATTTCTCACACCTATGCCTATGGGTCAGCAAAAGATCATTAATCGCTGCTTTGTTTTTGAGACTTGCTCATCTTATACTGTCAATGTCTACTAACATGTTACTCAGTGCAAGAGAGATGGCTCAGGCATGTTTGCTCAGCTAACAACTCACTCGATCTAATTGTGTCAAGGCTGCTTCTGAACCGAATTTTTTCTTTTATGTTTTTGTTTTCTTATTAGTGTCATGTTGGGTGTTAGCAATGAAAGCATTCCACTGCTGCATGGACTACTTGTGGCATTTGCAGGAATTGCGGGCTAAATTTTGTCTTCACAAATGAGAAAGTTTCCTCTTACCAACTGAATTGGGAAATGATTGGATTGTTTTTTTAGCATCTTAGTGTAATTACACCAAAACAATGAATTTCTGCAAAAATTGAGGTTTGGAGTGATGTCTATAACTTAATTTTTTGCTACTCTAGAAAGGCCGAATTTCACACAGAATTGCTTTTTGGACTAATCTTAGAATTTCTAGTTCTTGGGGTTCAAAAGGAGCTACAGGAAGGAATTTTATCTAAACATCCTATTGGTCTACTGGATTTACAATGGACTTTGAAATTACTGGAGGGATGTTTTCTGGAATTAGCTATTCGCTCACTGGCAACTTTACAAAATATGTTGAAAAAGGTTTCCTTTGGCTTTGAGTGTGTTAAGCAGATGGTATTTAAACTTGATGCATTGCCTAGAGTTTCTTAAACATTCTCTTTTGGTTGAGCCACGGGCAAAACTGCTGCACTGCTCAAGGCAACTAAGGAGAGAATGAGGCACAAGGATAGTTCTTTCATTTTCAATGCCCTCTTTTCCATGAGAATTCTTAGAAATGCAACACTACCTAAGCTTTAAAGAAAACTTAAGTCTCAGAGTCTTTTTTGCATGTAGAACAAAGGGATGTCTGCTGTCTTGACACTGGCTCTCGTCTGCGTGCTCACTTCTTTTCTTTTGATCTTGTGGTCTGTCTCTGCTTTCTGGACTTGGTACGGTTTTACGTGCTTTGCTGCTAGTCTAACTGCTGTGAAGACACAAGCAAATCTCTTGCCCTAAGTTATTAATTTGAATGGTTTCTCAATTTGCTTTGTTTCTGGGTTTCTGATCAGAATCAAAGGATTTTCTTTCAGTTTCGCTTTTGGATTGACTGCTCCCATGGATGCAGGAGACTGCACAAGCTTACAATCAGGACAAGCACTAATGATTTCTTTTGCTTGACTTTTGGAAATGTGAAAACTTCTCATTAGTGCTTGAGCATTCTGATGAAAGAATGCAGGATTCAATTTTGCTTGTTCAAAAATGTTTGGTAAAGTCCTTAAAATTGTCATGGTTAATTTGTCTGCATGTGCACTGCTTTCTGCTAAAAATCTTAGGAGGGATGAATGTGCCCTCATGTCAGAGATAAAGTATTTATGTTTTTTGTTTTGCAACAATGTCTTCATGCACAGCAAATATGAATACAAATTTTCATTGTCAACTCTTCTCAAAAGTGAATCTCTAAGTTTCTTAACTACACTACTTGTGATCAAACTAAAAGGCTGCTGAAACAGCTTAAAAGCTCTGACTACTGCTGTTAATTCTACTGTTTGTGATGACCCTTGTACTATTTTTATATCTGATTTCTACTCTCCCTTGATGTCATCTTTTGGCTTTTCCCTGAAACTTATTTTTGCTTTCAACAATTTGTGACTTGGGAAATGAATAGTACAAACACTAGAGTAATCTAATAATGCAATTTGCAAGTTCTCTGATTTCTGCAATGCTTAATCAAAATATTCTTTTTTCAAAGGCAGGTAAATTGTTGTAAAATCTTTGCTTGCCATTGTTTGCAGCTTGGTCTTAGTTTTGATGATGATCTGAGCTATCATTTCTAGACTTGTGAGGATCATCTTCGGAAACTTGTAAGATAAAAAATTTCACTCTAAAATTAACAATGGGTCTTTTTGTGATGAATCTCACTGAAAAATTAATTCATACAATGGTATTTTTTCTCTCAACACTGCAAGAAAGAATGGCAATGATGTTACAAAACAATTCTTTTTTAAGAGATTCATCAGATCTCTGACAACTTCACGATCTAGACTTTCCCATCTTGGGTTTACATTTTGTGTACTATAAATCACTGGCATACCTATGCTCTTTGCACTCATTGAACATTTCTTTGTGTCTGTCCAGTCTGTTGGACGGAATTCTGGCTTGGCAGAAGCCTGTGCAGTGTCTGCCTCTGAATTTCTTTTTCGTTTGTGGCTTTGCTGCTGTTCTATCTTCTCTAGGATGTTTTGGAAGCTGCACGTCATGTGGTCTTGTTTCTTTTTCTTTTTTTCGCTGAACAGGAACTAGAGTTTGTTGAGCATTCTCAAATTTTTTTGCAGCTTTTTTTTTTTTTTGGAAACACTTGTAAAATTTGAGATATTTTTGGACGCGCCCCCGTCCGTGACATTTTGGCAGCTGTTTTTGAATCCTTACAAGCAACTGATTTAGGAACTGGCAAGCTGCCAGTGGGCTGGGTTTGGCCTCGTGGCGTCAGCTGCTTGGGGGTGGTACTTTCGAGGCTCTCTCCGCCTCGGCTACGCCCCGTCCCTGCTTGCTTCGTTTCTGCTTGTCCCGCCCCTGCTTGCTCTGGCCTGGCGGTACCCGGCGGGATATCTTGCCCCTTTTCACACTCAGAACTCGTCTTGCTTGCTTTGTTATTTGAATCTGCCCCCCTCTGAACAAAATTGCGCTTTAGACTTTTCTTTGCTTCTGCTGCGCCTGCGTTTGAATATGCTGCATAGCTTTTTGGGTCTTGTAGTTCTCGACTTGGTACTTCTGGTTTTTTTATCTCTCTCTCGGCGCTCCGCGACGCGAATGTGTTTTGAGCTATGTGTCCTCTAGCTTGCGTCATCAGCGTGCGCTAAGCCGCCTGCTCGGTTCTCGGGTCTCCCCCCGCTCTAGCTCTGTTGTTCGCTGTTTTACACTTCCCGCGATCCGTGCCTGTTTTTTCTTATGCTTTTTCCTACTGCGTCTCGCTGCGCCTCACTGCGCTCCGACGCGATTTGGTCCTCGGCGTATCCTGCAAAATGATGCCACTTCTCGCTGTCCCACCTGATGTGCCAGTGGTTTCTCTGCACCCAGTGACGGCACTTGTTGCTGTGCCCACTCAGGGACAGCAGTTGTTGAGGGGCTGCTTGCTAGAGCTTAAATTCCCTGCATTCAGGTAGCTTTAGAGTCTTTTTTGCCCTCTGCAAAGCTCTAAGCCAAACGCAAGAAAAGACAGAGTCTTCAAAGTTGCATGCTTCGTGTTTATTAGTTCTTATCTTACAATTTTCTCAGTGTCCTGCAAAATGTTTGCCGCGGCTCAGACATCTAGTGACTCTCCCCGTCCCAAGGCGTCCTTATCTTTTATACTAATTGCTACGTATTCAAAATTTACTATTTATTACCAATGTCTATCACTATTACTAAAAAAGTCATCTTTACTTTGATCCAATCCTCACAAACTACTTTGTGCTAACGTCACTGCAGAAATAGAGTAAAAGAAGAAAAAAGAAAAAGAAAGAAGCAACGCCCCAAATTCTCCATCTTGTCCCCATTCACTTCAATACAAAAAATCCAAAACCACTGTTTTTCTCACCCTGTGATATACTAAACTACAATCTTTCACACTCTTGTGGCCTGCAATGCTTCCTGCAGTGCAAGAAGCCTCTCCCATAAACTGAAATCAAATCTAGTGTCTCTCTAAGCTCTAGGCTGTAGTCCTAGACTCCCCTGCCTAAGTCTCTAACCCTCCAAGGCAACTAAAAGAATGCCTTAAACTCCAACAAGTGAGGATGAGGAACCCTCCCCAAATGGCCCCATAGCATCCCGGACCAGAAAGCAAACAAGAGAAATTATGCAAGCACCTTTATGGGAGGCAGTAGGACCTAGGGGAGAGAGAATGTTAGTTAAAATACCTTTTTCCACAATTTATTTAGAGGCATGGGAAAGGGTTGCTAAGAACTATCAAAGTGACCCAATAGGAACTGCCAATTGATTAAGATATATGATTAAACAATATAATCAAGATTGGGCTGATATCCAGTTACTGCTGGAAGCTTTAACTGAAACAGAAAACCAGTTAATTTTGAAAACAGCATGGGATTTAGCAGAGAATGTTTGTAGAATAACACAGGATGATGTTAAAGATTTTTTTCCTCTCCAAGATCCACATTGGAACCCCAATGAAGAAAGGGATTTGTAAAAATTAGAGAATTATCAAGACCTTATAGTAAAAAGATTAGAGAGGGTGATCCCTAAAAGCATAAACTAGTTGGCCCTATATACAATTAAACAAAGTGTCTCTGAGACACCTTCCGAATTTTTAGATTATTTGCGAGATGAAATGCGCCGCCTTACATCTTTAGATCCTGAATCCAAGGAAGGGATACAGCAATTAGTAAACTCATTTTTGGGACAATCCACAGGGGACATCAGACGCAAACTTCAGAAAATTCGGGGGCCAATGGGGCAAAATTTAGAAACTTTATGAGATGAGGCATGAAGGGTTTTCAGCAACTGAGAAGAAGGATACAAACAAGGGATGAGGAAAGTAGTAGCAGTAGTAAGGGAATAAGGAAAAGGGAGATGTGGACAAAGTCCACCCCGGCTGGAGAAGGATCAATGTGCATTTTGCAAGAGAACTGGTCACTGGAAAAACCAGTGCCCAGAATGAAGGAAAGGCGACAGTCAGAGAAGAGGAGACAGGAAAGGAGAAGGGGTAGTTGCACATGTCAAAGAAGACTGAGGAGGGCCAGAGGGTCTCACCCTAGGGGACCCTCTGGTTATAATCAACCTAGGGAACAAAGAAGAAAAAAAAAATAGAATTTTTGGTAAAAACGGGAGCAACATACTCAGTGTTAAATAAAGCTTTAATGCCTGTAGCAGATGATTATGTTATGGTAAAGGGGGCAAGTGTCCAAACTGAAAGAGCATATTTTTGCAAACCATTAAAATACAAGCTTAGGAAACAATGGGGAATTCAAAAGTTTTAATATATGTCCAATGCCTCAAGTGCACTTTTAGGTAGAGATTTATTGGGGCAGCTGGAAGCAAAAATCATATTTAAGAAGAGAAAGATTATTTTGGGGGTAAAGGACCAGCAATATGTGGAACTGTTGAGTTTAATGTTAACTATTAATGAGACCAAAATTGAAAATGAAGAACAGATTAACAAGAAAATAATGGATCAGATATTTCCAGGGGTATGGGCTTCTAACACACCAGGGAGAGCAAAGAATGCACCTCCTGAACAAGATAAAGACAAAGAAGGAAAGCAACCAGATAGAATTAAGCAATACCCCCTGAAAAAGGAAGACAGAGAAGGGATTAGCCCAGGCAGGATCATAAATGCTTTCTCAGCCCACCCCTCGGTGTAAATTTGGGCGGCCTCAGCCTAAATGGTGCCCATATCTCTTATCAGGGGCCCGGCAGAGATCTCTCCCTGCTCCAGGGAAGTTTAGAGAAAGTACCTGTTGTAAAGCAGCAACCTCTCCTTCCCCCCCTGCCCCGGGAGCCGATAGAATCCGGCCAGGCCTCAGGCCAGCTCCCCCCAAAAGCAGGGAGCAGCAGGCCCAACTCGATGTTACCTGTCTCTCTCTGGACAAAGGAAAGAAAGAAAAAGGACCCACCTACAGGAAATCAAGGGGTTTTATATGGTACTTCCCAAAGTCATAGCGAACAATTTTCAGTGGTCACAATAGATGCCAATATTCTAACTAACCCTCTGATAGGTCCCTGTCCTTTCTAAAGCAATTCCCAGGTCCTGACCTGGAGAATTATTCTACATTCTTCTATAACTAAAAACCAAACTGTACTAACCCATAACACGAGTAGTAGAGGACTTGTGAGCTGTTAACAAGATAACCGAGGCCTTGGACCCAGTGGTAGCAAACCCCTAAACCTTGTTAACCTGTTTAACACCTGAACTAACCTGGTTTACCATTTTAGATTTGAAGAATGCTTTCTTTTGTGTTCCTCTCCATGAAGCCAGCCAGAAAATTTTTGCATTTGAATGGGAAAGCCCCAAGAGTGGGCGCAAAGCTCAGCTCACGTGGACTGTTCTGCCACAAGGTTACCAAAACAGTCCCACAATATTTGGAGAACAACTTGCAAGAGATTTGGGATGCTGGGAAGCCCCATCAGGAGAAGGACAGCTGTTGCAGTATGCAGACAACCTCCTAATAGCTACTCGAACCCAAGAGGCATATGCAGACTGGACAGTAAGCATCCTGAACTTTTTAGGCCTACAAGGGTAGAGTATCTCAAAAGAAGGCCCAGATAGCAAAGGAAACAGTTATCATTCTGGGTTATGAGGTCAGCGCTGGACAAAGGACTTTGGGGCAAGACCGCAAAGAAGCAATATGCCAGACCCTGAAGCCTCAGACAGTTAAAGAACTGAGAACCTTTTTGGGAATGATGGGGTGGTGCAGGCTGTGGATTTATAATTATGGACTACTGGTTAAACCCCTGTACGCTCTGATTATGGAAGAAAACAGGAATGTCCAGTGGACAAAAGAAGCTACACGAGCCTTTGACCAGCTAAAGAAGGCCCTCATGTCAGCTCCAGCTCTAAGACTTCCGGCTGTGAGTAAACCATTCTTTTTGTTTTCTCATGGGAAGCAGGGGATTGCCTTGGGGATACTAGCACGAGACTTGGGCCTGTATTGGAGGGCAGTGGCCTACCTTTCCAAGCAGCTGGATGCAGCAGCTAAGGGATGGCCAGGGTGTCTTCGAGTCGTTACTGCAGTCGTATTGAATATCCAAGAAGCACGCAAGTTTACCCTAGCCCAAAAGATGACCATGCTAGTGTCCCACACAGTGTCTGCAGTCCTGGAGGTAAAAGGTGGACACTGGCTTTCCCCACAGAGATTCCTGAGGTACTAAGCTATAATGGTAGAGCAGGATGATGTAAAGATTGTAGTCACTAACCTTGTGAACCCAGCTTCCTTTCTCAATGGAAATACGGGAGAGCCAGTGATCCATGATTGCCTGGAAACTATTGAGGCCACCTACTCCAGTCACCTGGATATGAAGGATACTCCCTGTGAAAAATGCATATTATATGGCTCTACGCAAGATATTTATTATATGTATTATGTTGTATTGATTGTTAGTGTTGTATTAATAGTTTGATAGTATGGTGAATGTAGTTTTGTAGTTAAAATGTGGTTTTTGTATGCCAGCCACAGGAAAACGTAAATCTTTCAGGGAAAGGGAATTTACTGCTTTCTTATCAGTAGAGACCAAACTCTTCTTGCAGCTTTTTAGACTGGTAGACGCCATAGAGATTAAGGAAGAGAAGTGATACTGAACAGAAACAACACCTTGTTTAAATGGAATGTATGCATCATGTATGAAATGTATGAATATTCAACAGGCTATTGCTTTTAAGAAATAATCCTTTGTTAAGGGGGGTCCTTCTCCGAAGCTTTTCGCTCGGGGAGGCACCCAGACGTCTGAAACTTTGTTTTTATTGTCTCGTATTGTCCTATCTCTAAAATTGTTCAATTTTTTTACTCTAACTCTATTTTTATAACCATCTTATTTACTATTAAACTTTTAAAATTTTAAAACAAGTGATTGGCGTTTATCACACTCCCCTCAACGACATTGAGACTTGGTTCACTGATGGAAGTAGTTATGTCATCAGTGGAAAGAGATATGCTAGGTATGCAATTACCACTTGCAGAGAAGCTATAGAGTCTGGACCATTGCCAACAAACACCTCTGCACAAAAGGCTGAAATAATTGCCTTAATCCATGCTTTAGAGTTGGCAAAAGGAAAAGAAATCAACATTTACACAGACTCAAGGTATGCATTTGGGGTGGTGCATGCCCACAGAGCCATTTGGAAAGAAAGAGGACTGCTAAATTCACAAGGAAAAAGCATTAAACACACACAAGAAATACTAAGACTGTTAGAGGCAGTCCAGCTACCCGAGAAGGTAGCCATTATGCATATCAAGGCACACCAGAAAGTGAGCTCTGAATTGGAAGAAGGGAATGAGCTGGCAGACAGAAAGGCAAAAGAAGTAGCCAAAGGTGAGATATCAATTGAAGCAGCCTTAATTCCAGGTGGACAAATTTCCTTAGAAGGTAAGCCAAGGTATAACAAAAGAGACAAAAGGCTTAGTAAGAGTGAGAAAGGAAGTTATAACCAGGAAGAATGGGCTATTACAGAGGAAGGGAAAGGAAACCCTGTTATCCCCTCCTATTTGTTATGGTCACTTGTGAAAGAAGAACATCAGAAAACACATTGGGGAATAGATGCTTTGTGCAACTATTTGAAAGACAGAATTGTAGCTAGAAATTTACAGAGTACAGTTATTCAAGTGACCTAACAATGTAGCCTTTGCCTCCAAACTAATCCCAAAAATATCCCCAAACCTAAGCTTGGGCAAATTGGGAAAGGCTATGGGGCTGAGCAACAATGGCAAATTGATTTTTTGGAACTTCCCAGGAAAGGGGCATATCGACACTTGTTAGTGTTAACAGATATCTTTTCAGGGTGGCCAGAAGCTTTCCCTACCAGAACTGTCAAAGTGCAAGAAGAAACCAAAGCATTGTTACAAGAAATAACACCACACTTTGGGGTCCCAGCCACAATGTCTTCAGACAGAGGGCCACACTTTATTTCAAAATTGTGCAACAAATTAGTAGCAACTTAGGCATTGATTGGGAACTTCACACCCCATATCACCCTCAGTCAAGTGGCCAAGTAGAAAAAATGAATAATTTGATCAAACAACAAATTATAAGACTATGACCAGAAGCAGAATTACCTTGGCCCCAGGCTCTTCCATTAGCACTTTTGTGAATTCGGACTAAACCAAGGACAAAAGAGAAATTAAGTCCTTTTGAGATACTGTATGGAAGACCATATGGGGTACAAGAAGGAACATCGACTCAAGTAGGGGAAGAAACCCTGCACAGATACATGGTGGCCCTAAACAAACGACTCAGAGAAATTAAGAAACATGTGGCTAGGGCTCAAAGCAGGGAATTAGATGGGCCAGTACATGACATACAACCTGGAGATTATGTGTATGTCAAGTCTTTTGCAGAGAAAACCTTGGAGCCACAGTGGGAAGGACCATTCCAGATGCTCCTCACCACCACCACCTTTACTGCAATCAAGATCAAAGAACAAAACACCTGGATTCACCATACGTGAGTGAAAAAGGCTCCTAAAGAACCTTGGAAAGTAACACAGGATGACAATGAACTGAAATTAAAACTTACTCGGGCAAAATGAGTAAATTGTGGGCAGAAATGTTAACTTTGCTTGTAGCTGTAACAATAATCCAAGAAAGTACCTCTACCCAGAGCAATGTTGAATGACCTTGGTCCAAAGCTTTAAATCAGGTTACTGGCTACATGGGAGACTATTCTGTTATAAAAGACTTGAGCCTATAAACTGTAGTGATGAATGGGGACCAGGTGTATGAAAGGCATGAGTAGTGACATGAAGAGTCGAGGTGGTGGGTGCGATGGACACTTCGAGGATGTATAGGAGAGGTCATTAAAGTGGGATGTCGAATTATCAGTGGGACTACTCATGAGTGTCTTGGTTTTGAAAGACAGTTGTCTGCCAGGGAAAACTAGAGCCTCCCTTGGAATGGAGAATGTAAACCCCCTTCCCTCCAAATTATTATAATTATGCAATTAGGGGGTTTCAGGCAAAGATATGGGAATAGGAGTAACAGTTCTTTACTAGGAATAGTAAAAAAAAAGGAAAATACAAATGTAGTAATACAAAAAAAAAAAAAAAAAAAAACAAAAAACAAACCAACAAAAAAAAAAAAAACCAAAAAAAACCCCAAAAAACAAAAAAACCAAGCAAGGAAGCAAACAAAGATCCTGGAAAAAACCCTGACAGAGTCAGGGATACGACCTGGCACCCTGGTGATCAGGATGTTGGAAGCAGTCCAAATAAGTCCTCCTGGAGTAACAGGTGTGGTTCTGTGGAGAAGAGATGGTGCTGTAGAAAGTCCAGTGGTGATGAGATGGGTCTGGTCTTCCTCCGGGGATCTAGTGGAAAAACTGGATACCTTGTGTCCTTCAGTCCCAGTTTTTATCTAGCTAGGAACAGCTGGCTCCTCCCCCACTGTGTGGGGCATCTAACAATGGGATGGTGTAATGTGTCATGTCATCGGTGGGCCCTAATGGCCCATTATCAGATGTCCCCCGGGAGGATGGAGAGGTGATGAAAGAGATAAGATATACTGCCCCACCTGGTTTTAATGGCTGGGCCATTATCAGAAGGCATCCTCCTCCTTCCCCCCTGGAGTAAGGAGGATAACACATCTCCCAAAAAACAGCTCTCAACAGATGAAATAGAATACACATTTTTTAGGTTACATAATCCAATACAACGAGAAAGCAACAAAGATTTATGTTTCATTTCCAATGGTAGACAAGATATGTAATAATTATCCAAATGAACTGGAGTGCTGGCATGTTGTGTTCCTCTGAGGAATGGTTTTCCCCCTCAGAGTCCCCCTGAAACCTGTGCTATGTAGTTCAACCCTTTTTCCCTATCATACCTACTCCTGACCCTATTGGCTCAGGGCCAATATCTTTCCTTGGCCAAAAACTAGATATACCCCTGTTTCTTCCTGGTTCACTCTCTCTCTCCTCGGCCTCCTGGAACATCATATAGAGAATAAAGCTTGGACAGAAGCTGGGGGTGAGAGCCACTCTTTTGAAATCTCTATTCTGTCTCTCTGAAATATATTTCCCTAAAACCCCTGAAGAACTGAGCTAGCGAGAGCCGGGGGGGGGGGTGGCTAGAGGGAAGTATAGTTTCAGTTGGCCCCCAACGTCGGTTCGTTATGAAATATTAATAAGCCCACGCATGAAGCGGGACTCCCTATTTCAGGGGTTAATAAAGCTCTTTGGGAGGTGCAACTACCTGGCCACTATTGGCTGCTTTCGAGCAGCTCGGGGTGCCAGGACAGGGTCGGGAGTTCGCTTTTACTACAAAAGTGAGTCGACCTTTAGATAGAAAACCCTGACGTTGCAGCACGTGCCCCAGGGTCCGCTAGAAGATCCCTATAGTTTAATAGTGAGAGGGCTTTAGGGCCCTGCGCTGCAGTGTGTTGCGTAACGCGGTTAGAGATTTTTTTCTCTGCGGAACGGCTGGAGTTCCATGTACCGGGGAAAACCGCGCGGTTTTGGGGTGGGCTAGCTACGGGAGGGTCCCGGGACAGAAGCCGGCACCGGGACACCCCCCTGCCCGTGTCCCCGCAGTCGGGAGAAGCGGCCAGAGACGGCCGCCCCGAGCCGCGGCCAGCCCGCCTTGCCTCTGATACCTCGGGAGCGAGCGGGACGTAGCGGCGTCTTTGGTTTTTCACGTCAGAGGTTAAGATTTTTCGAACAGTTTGCCTTTTAAAACATCAGAAACATGGGCATACTTTCATCGAGAAATCAAAAGAGCGCTTTTAAACAACTTAGAAACATTTCCACAGGTCTAAAATTTCCTGATAAGCTCTTAATCAAATTTATTTCCTGGCTGTCAGCTGAGATTCCAGACAGTACTTTACAAGATATAAATTCGGTTTCATTTTGGGATGATGTGGGAAAATTAATAACTTTAAAAGTTGAAAATGGGGAAAACAAAATTTCTTTATTTATTCCAATATTCTTACAAGTACGCAAGAAGCTGTTAGAAGCAGAAAACAGCAGACAGCCATGCAAAACCTCTCAGCAATTCCCTGTTCCCGAGAAGCAGGGATTCCCTGATTCCATACTGGATTCTGCTCCTCAAACCCACCCATCGTCCTTATACCCTCCTCTCCCACCTGTTTTCCCTCAGCAAGATGCAATTTTTTCCTCTCGGGGCTCTGGCCACGTGGATGAGACCCTGGGGGGCTCGCACCATGCGGTCACCCCTGATGGCAGACGCCATTGCATTCCTCCTCCCCACTATCCCTTCTTCCCCCCAATTCCCGCCCCGACCCCATATCTCTCACCCAATCCCCCACCCCACCTTTCTCCCCAGTGCCTCCCCCTCCCTCCGAGCGGCCGCGCCAAGGGGGAGGATCTCTTGCAATCACCAGTGCCAGTGCGGATGGGGGAATAGATAATGAAGAGCGGCTGCCAGCCCGCAGCACCGGAGTCGGGGGGAGTGGTCCCCCGGCTGCAAGGACTAAGGAGCAGCCTAGCCTGGGGCCCCGGGGGAGGAGGGAAGAGCTGCCTGTTGCTGGACCCCAGGGAGGGGGTGGGACAACACCCTCTGGCTGCCTGGGTAATAGAGAAGCAGCAGGATTTTTAGCAACTCAGAATAATGATCAAGAAAGCATACCATCTGTGGCTCCTGTAGTATATGTAGGCAAAAGACATGTGCGTAAAGAGTATCTGCCTTTTTCATACCAAGATAAAAAAGAGCTGTGTAAAATGCAGAAACAATTTGGGAGATCCAGTGAAATATTTAAGGGCATGATGAAAGCTACCTTCAGTTCAAATGAGATGGTACCCAGTGACATTAAAGATTTATTCAGATGCCTATTAACTCCCTCAGAGTATGACCTATGGGAAGGATTATGGAAAAAAGCTTTGAAAACAGTATTGCAGGAAATTCAGCAAACTCCTGATGCTCAGGACAGCGATTACAATGACATCACACATGATCATTTGTGTGCTGAAGGTGATTTATCTAGTGCGAATGAGCAAATTCGGTTGTTATCCAAGTCAGTTTTAGATAAGATCTGTAATGCTGCAGAAAAGACTTTTTATCAGATTCCATCACCTGAGATAAAGACCAGTTATGTTAACATTAAACAGTTTCCTTCAGAGAATTTCTTGCAGTTTGTGGACCGTCTGAGAAGTCAAGTGGAAAGACAAGTGCAAGACCCAATGGTACAGGCAGAATTGATTAAGGAGATGGCTCAGAGGAATGCTAATGAGACCTGTCGTAGAATCATTCTTAGCCTTCCCCTTGACCCATTGCCTAGTCTTGCACAGATGATAGAAGCCTGTACCAGGAGAGCGGAACTTTTCAGTGCACCTGAAAGGAATCCAGGACTGACACACCCAAAGCCTGTGGCAACTGCAGCACCAGGAGCAAGGAGGCAACCAATGTCATCAGACCAGCTGCAGCACAACATCTGCCACCGCTGCAAAAGGCCAGGACACTTCGCCAAGGCCTGCCCAGAAAACCAGAAACGCAAGTCAAAAAATCAAAAAAACTGAATTCACAGCGCGGCCCAGATTTTATCTCCTTGACGTGCCAAGAAAGAAATTTACAAGGCCATACTGTGGCAAATGTCTCTCTCTTAACAAAAAAGGGGGAGGGCAGGTCGCAGGGTGTGGGGGTACAGAAAAATAAAAATGTCAAATGTTCAACTAACAAGGTATGGCAGCCGCGAGGCCGATATAGGCTCGTGACTACCAAAGGTTTTCATTTCAGATCTACTGATTGGACAGTAATTACAGTGGACCTGCAAAACATTTCACAGGACATGAAGGTTAACCACATGGAACCGAACAGTGAGTATTTTGTTATTGGGGACACAGCACACACACTCTCGGAGGTTGAGGTAGCTCCCATGACCATTAAGGGAAAGATAACAGGCCTCATGCTGTTGGCACGCTGCATGCACCCACCATTCTACCTGGTAGAGGGGCAAGTTCTTGCCCAGGCCATTCCTATTCTGGCTGAGGTCCTAGCAGATGGAAAATCACTGGAAGTCTACTGGGCAGAGGTGGTGGGGGAGAACAAACCTTCTCTGGCATGTAACTTAGCCCGTGGGTCAGACCGCCTCCATGTGGAGGGGATGCTCGACTCCGGCGCACATGTTACCGTTATACCTGAGAGCATGTGGCCATCACATTGGGAGTTGCAGCCTGTGGCAGGCAAACTTCAGGGCATAGGAGGAATCACAATGGCAAAAATCTCAAAAAACATAGTGCAAATTGAGGGACCTGACGGGAAATTGCCAAATGTCCGTCCATTCGTTGCTGAATATAAGGCTCCCTTATGGGGGAGAGACACCATGTCGCAATGGGGAGTCCAACTGGTCATTCCTAAGACACCCCAGGATTTTTAGAAATAGCCACTGTGGAGCGCCCTACCCACAAACTAAAGTGGTTGGACAATAACCCAAGATGGGTAGCACAGTGGCCATTGAGTAAAGAGAAGCTCAAGGTGCTTGAGGAGCTTGTGGAGGAGCAGGTGGCTCAAGGTCACCTAGAAGAGACAACAAGCCCCTGGAATTTCCCAGTCTTTGTAATAAAGAAACCGGGAAAGGACAAGTGGAGGTTGCTCCATGACCTCCGAGAAATAAACAAAATTATAGAGGACATGGGACCACTCCAACCAGGGATGCCTTCTCCAACAATGCTCCCTCGAGACTGGCAATTGGCTGTTCTAGATATCAAAGATTGTTTCTTTCAAATTCCTCTACACCCAGAAGATGCCCCACGGTTTGCATTCTCGATTCCTACCATTAATCGAGAAGCCCCAATGAAGAGATATCACTGGAAAGTACTTCCCCAAGGTCTGAAATCTAGTCCTTTCATATGCCAACAGTACGTAGCCTCATTACTGTCATCGGTACGTGCCAAAAGAAAGGATGCCATCATCCTTCACTACATGGATGATCTACTCGTGTGTGCCCCCAATGACTCTATACTCCAACACACGCTTGACCTAGTGGTTAAGGTTTTAACCTCTGCTGGATTTCAATTGCAGGAAGATAAGGTTCAAAGGATGCCACCTTGGAAGTACCTGGGTCTACAAATAACTGCAAGGACCATTGTTCCGCAGAAATTGGAAATTGAGTGTAATCCCAAAACCTTAGCAGATCTCCACTCTTTGTGTGGGTCTTTGAATTGGGTAAGACCTTGGCTAGGCCTCACAAATGAAGATTTAGACCCTCTCTTCAATTTATTGAAGGGGGAGAAGGAGCTGGTTTCTCCCAGGGAACTGACCCCAGAGGCAAAGACATCAATCGAAAAGGTACAGAAAGCCTTATCAGAGAGGCAGGCTCATCGATGTGAGCCAAACATACCTTTCCAATTCATTGTTCTAGGAAAACTGCCACATTTGCATGGTTTGATTTTTCAATGAATCGAAGGGCAGAGAGATTCACTCTTGATCATAGAGTGGGTCTTCCTCTCTCACCAAAGATCCAAGACCATCACTGAGCCGCAAGAGTTGATAGCTCAACTGATTCGGAAGGCAAGGGTGAGATTGTGTGAACTGGCTGGTTGTGACTTTACATGTATTCACCTTCCGGTCAAACTTTCTAAGGAGGGAAGGAACTCTCCCAAGAGATTGACCAAAGAGATGTTTGAGCATTTGCTCCAGAGCAATGCCAGTCTCCAGTTATCACTGGACAGCTACAGGGGAAAAATATCAGTCCATGCCCCGTCTCACAAGTTGCTCAATGAGGAATTCCACCTCATTCCTCGTGAGAAGAGGAGTCGGAGACATCTCAAGGCTCTCACAGTGTTCACGGACGCATCCGGGGCTTCCCACAAGTCGGTGATGACTTGGAGAAATCCTCAGACTCAGCATTGGGAAGCTGATGTGGAGTTTGTGGAGGGATCCCCCCAAGTGGCTGAACTAGCTGCAGTGGTAAGAGCCTTTGAGAAGTTCTCGGAACCAATTAATTTGGTAACAGACTCTGCTTACGTGGCGGGGGTAGTGTCCAGAGCGGAGCAGGCTGTGCTCAAAGAAATTGACAATGAACATCTCTTCAGATTGCTTTCAAGGCTAATTTATTTAATTTCTCATCGAGAACGTCTGTTCTATGTGATGCATGTAAGATCACACACTGATTTGCCAGGTGAAATTGCAGAGGGGAATCGTCAGGCAGATTCCCTCGCTGCACCTGTTGAAAATGCACATCTCCCTGATATCTTCCAACAGGCAAAGCTGAGTCACCAACAATACCATCATAATGTACCAGGCCTGATCCGTCAGTTCCAGCTAACACGGAGCCAGGCTCGAGCCATTGTGGCCACCTGTCCCAACTGCCAGGTCCAAGCGATGCCATCGATGGGTATGGGAGTTAACCCCCGGGGCCTTGGCAGTTGTGAGGTATGGCAGACAGACATCACACACATTCCTAGTTTTGGACACCTCAAATATGTTCATGTAAGCATTGACACGCATTCAGGTGCAGTGTATGCCTCTGCCCATGCAGGGGAAAAGACTGAACATGCCAAGAAACACCTAGTGCAAGCTTTTTCAGTGTTGGGGATTCCAAAAGAAATCAAAACTGATAACGGCCCAGCGTACACGTCCAAGGGGTTCCTGGAGTTTCTCCAGCACTGGGGAGTGGAACATAAAACTGGCATCCCTCACTCCCCCACAGGTCAAGCTGTGGTTGAGCAAGCACATCAGACGCTCAAACAGGTCCTGGCTAGACAGAGTAGTACGACTGTGTGAATGTCTCCACATGAGAAACTCTGCAAAGCCATGTTTACCATCAATTTTCTGAACTGTTCATTTGAAAACATGAGTCCACCAGTGGTACGCCATTTTAACAGTGGCAATCAGTTCAAATTGTCTCAGCGTCCACCAGTCATGATTAGGGATCCAGAAACTTGGGAAACCAAAGGTCCCTATGAGCTCGTGACCTGGGGCTGTGGCTATGCATGCGTGGCCACTCCCTCAGGCCCTCGGTGGATTCTCCAGAAGTGGGTGAAACCTTTTGTCCCTAAAAATCCAGCTCCAGCAGAAGGGGATAAGAGGCAAGTAGCCGTTGCATCCAAAAGAAGACGCTGCCGGATGGAGGAAAAAGAATCTTCCTAGATGTGGACTCCTTCCGGCAGAAACCGAAACTTTTAACATGTTTTAAAAATGTTTGTTTTTCCTTTTAGAGAAAGCCTACCTCACACTCAACCCTGTGGTAAACCCCATACAAGTTGTCATCTTGTTGTTGCTGAACAGTCTGGCAGCTGCATGGATCATCCCTCAGCCACGTCAAAATGTCTGGGTGACCCTGGCACAGACACTTCCGCAGGAAAACATATGTTTGTCCACTGCATCAACAGAGAATCCTATGTCCACCTGTCTGGTAGGAATTCCATCATGGGCAGGAATTCTATCTCAGCTTTTAGGAGGGCCATGCACCATAGGGCGGTTGTCCGTATTGACACCCAACCAAACTTTAATTGGTGAATGGACTCACAAAAACAAATCAGCAAACAAAATTCAAAAGAGAAGTGCTGACCAATTGGATCCAAATTGTAATTCAGAAATTTTTCATTGGGCCAAGTCAAAAAGAATCGCTGTGTCCCTGTTCCTTCCGTGGGTCGCAGCAGCCAAAGCTCTAGGTGAATTGGGCCATCTAGAGTGCTGGGTAGTCAAACAGGCAAATTTAAATTCCACCGCCATCAGCTCTCTCCTAGAAGATGAGGAAATTACCAGACAGGCCACTTTCCAGAACCGTGCTGCTATAGATTATCTCTTGTTACTTCATGGACATGAATGCCAGGAATTTGAAGGACTGTGTTGCCTAAACCTGACCTCAAAGGCTCCAAACATCCCTGCTGCCCTTCGAAGCATGAACAGATTGATTGGACAAGTGAAGCAAGAATCTGAGGATTGGATCAAAGAACTGTTCAAAGGCTGGGGACTTACAGGGTGGTGGACTTCTATAGTTAAAACAATTTTGTTATTTCTTGTTATTCTTTTCCTTGTAACAATAGCGTTCGGGATCCTACGCTGTTTGATTTTCAAGGCTATCAATAGTCTCATACCTTCTACCTCAGAAGTCAACCACATAGAGTTGGCAAACCTAAAGCAGGTTGACTCCCCCACCAATTGTAATTGGTGGGAAAACCCGCATTCCGTGTAACCTAATGTTCTTCTTCTAATGTTCTTAAACAAAAAAGGGGGAGATGTTGTGTTCCTCTGAGGAATGGTTTTCCCCCTCAGAGTCCCCCTGAAACCTGTGCTATGTAGTTCAACCCTTTTTCCCTATCTTACCTACTCCTGACCCTATTGGCTCAGGGCCAATATCTTTCCTTGGCCAAAAACTAGATATACCCCTGTTTCTTCCTGGTTCACTCTCTCTCTCCTCGGCCTCCTGGAACATCATATAGAGAATAAAGCTTGGACAGAAGCTGGGGGTGAGAGCCACTCTTTTGAAATCTCTATTCTGTCTCTCTGAGATATATTTCCCTAAAACCCCTGAATAACTGAGCTAGCGAGAGCCGGGGGGTGGCTAGAGGGAAGTATATTTTCACTGGCATAATTGTACACTAATGCAAAACACTATAGTGGTGTGTGTTTGGGGGCAGGGTACTAGAGGACTTTCATTTAGATTTAGGATAGATGCCATTCCTATCACAACAACAACAACAACCAAATTGACCACGATCACCTGAGCCCAAACAATACCACCTAAACTTGGACCCATGATTTATGAAACTAAACTGTATGTGGTTAAAAACATGGGACAACAACAGTTGTTTAACCCAGAATAGTCTCTCAAATGTGTTGAATTGTTAATGCAGATCAATATTTCAAGGATTCAGCCAGCTTGTTCTCCCTTTTTAAAAACACCCTTTGAAGGTTGGGCAACATAGCTGCAAAAACAGGCTCACTTTAAAAACAGAATACGAAGGGATTTAACAGGAATAGAAAGCACAGGATTAGGGGTTTTAAATGGGATTGATTCAGAAATATTAAGGATAAATTTGCCATTGCAACCAGTGATTTGGCACAAATAAGGCTACCTTGCAATCATCTTTGTTAGCATTAGGAACCACCCAATGGCAAGTTCCAAAGGTATTGCCAAACTTCAGAGAAGCTGAGGATCAAGACCACAAACCAATAATAAAAGCACTTAGTGTAGCTCAAGATAATGTCTTTAACGCTTAGTTGTATACAAGCACAGTTGTGGATGCAGTCAACAGTTGCTTTAGTTATAAAAGAAGGAAGCAAAGGTGTTTTTCAAATTGAAATTCGAAAAGCTATTTGGGATAATGCCACGAGTTTGGAAAAGAGACTGCAGTCCTGGCAGACTAGGGCAAACTTCACTTATAATCCCATTACTAATGTGGCCACTGCCTTTATACTCACCATAAGTAATTGTCACCGAGACACACAAAGCAATCACGTGTAGACAAGAGATCTTTGCAAGGCAGAGGTCCTTCCGATCCCAGCTCACTGCTCCGAGAGCGGAGAGAGGAGGAAGAGGAAGAGAGCCTCTTTGATTATTCTTTACTTTTTATACATTTCTGGGTCTAGCAAAAGATTGGCTTTTTGGGGTTTCCACCCCTCAGCCTCAGTGGCCAGACCAACTGTCAGTTACAGTTGTTTTCAGGTTAGAAATATGCAAACAAAGGACAAAGAATGAAAAACAAAGGATTTGTTTATGTTACATCTGTGGGAAAGGTAGAAAAACTGCTCTAATATTGTACAGTGACTAAAAGATCTGACTCCATTATGAAATTCAAAAGGCTAAATAAAAAACTCAGAAAAACCAGGGTAACAAGTAATGCCACAATTTATGTTATTCACCCTATTACAACATTGGGGTGAAACCACAGAGACAGTACTTTACCCCTCTGAACATAGGGTATAGGCCTGGATGGTAGACAAGAAATGGTAGACTGTAAAGGTAGAATCTTGTGTTACCCAAGAGCAGCAAGGATTTATTTGTGAAAGCATCACTATTGATGACCATATGTTTTGGTGCAATTCTGGTTACAGCCGACAGGGGTGCTGGCAGGCTCCCGGTGGGCAGGGCAGGTGCGATGATCCCTACGCGGCTGCAAGGGGCGCTGTGGCTTGGAGAGCACGCGGTAGTGGCGGCTTTGTCCAAGACGGGAAGAGCTGGAAAAGATGTATCAGAAACTCCATAGCTGTGGCTGAAGACGCAGAAGGTCTCGGCAGGCAGGAGGTGTGGGCTACAGAGTAGCGAAAAGACTCAGAGCAGCGCCAAGGAAACAGCAGGGGGGCAGGACGACAGCGACCCTGTTCCCAGCGCGGCAACAGATCCCTCTTTTAGTGAGGCTGGGGGGTAACAAAATCCCTGTTCAGTGGCTGCTCCCAGGAGCAGAGGCTCACCCCACACCAGAAGAAACAGGACCAAGCTAGACTTCTGCAGCAGCAGTGAGGTCTTTTCCCAAGCAGCAGCTCCACCGTCACCATTCGAAGGCTCCGATCCAGTGAGTGAGTTTCCCCTTCCTCAGCCGTCTCAAGCACCCAGCCAGCCATCAGTGCTTCTTAGCAACCCAACGGGAAAAAAATCCACTGGTAACAAGTAAAGAAAAGGAAAAAAAAACCCAAAAACTCAACCCCCAACAGTTGGGTTTTTGGGTGTTTTTTGAGGGTGCCGAGGCGGACTTTTATGGTGATTTTGAGGCGATTTTTAGGCTGTTTATGGTACAATTTTGCAGTGATTTTTAGAAGGATTTTGGGGTTCTGAAGTGGGTTTTGGCGTAATTTCAGGTGGTTTGGGGGCAATTTTGGGGGTTTTTGGAGCAAGTTTTTGGGAAATTTTGGGATGATTTTTGCCTGGGTTTTGGGGCTATTTGGGAGATTTTTGGGGGTGCAGAAGCTGAAATTGGGGTTATTACTGGTGATTTTGGTTTGTTTTTTTTTTTGTTTTTTTTTTAAGGCGATATTGGGGGTGTTTTGGGGGCAATTTTGGGGTGATTTGGGAGTTATTTTTGGGGACATTTTTGGAGTTTTTGGGGCAATTTTGTTAATTTTGGGGGTGCTGAAGCTGATTTTTACGTGATTTTAGGGTGATTTTTGGGGCGACTCTGGCGTGGTTTTTAGTATGATTTTTTGGTTATATTTTGGGGCAGTTCTGGGATTCTTGGGGCAAATATGAGACAGAGAAAATAAAGCAAGGGTGCCTGGCAGGAGCACACTATATTAACAGAGAACTCTTCTTTAAAAGCACCAGCCTGTCACATATTAGTTTCAAGTCCCCCCCCCAGCAGATCAATCTTCTCTCTGGCCCCAGTGGGACTTCCAAATTCCTCCTTTAGGGCTCTGGTCACCGTTATGCCCACCTGGTACTGATTATCTACGCATTCTTTGGGCCCCAAAACGGGTAACATGATATAGGAGATGGCCAAAAGGACAAAAGAGCATGAGCAAGGAGACAAGTTGAAAAGTTCAGCTCAGAGGATGACTATGTGCTTCATCCCCAAAGACCCCCGACGACCACCGGAGTGATCAATAAGGAGCAGTGCGCAGCCTCAAATAGGCGTGGAACTAATTTTAATACGAAGCGGGGACCGGCGGGGTTAGGAAATAAATATGTATTAGGCGTATCGTATAACCCTAGTTTGTAGAGATAAAAAGGGAGAAACAAAGCTCCCAGGGGTGCATGTCTTTGAGGAGTTATCCCCATGCACCTCAGCGCTGAATAAATTCATACCTACTCTCATAACCACTCTGTGAGTTATAGAGTCTTCTCTCCGCACATCAAATATGTGGTGATTTTTGGGGACTTCTTGGTTGTGGTTTTGGGTTTCTGAAGCCAATTTTGTGGTGATTTTGTGAGATTTTTGTGGGTTTTGGTGTAATTTTGGGGTGATTTATTAGGCGACTTTGGAGGTCTTTGAGAGTGCCAAAGCCAATTTTGGGGGTATTTTCGAGTGATTTTTGGGGTGATTGTGGGGTGGTTTTAAAGCTATTTTGAAGCTTTCTGGGGCTATTTTGGGGATTTTTGGGTGTGCCAAAGCAGATGTTGGGATGATTTTGGGGGGATTTTTGGGGCGACTTTTGTGTGGTGTTTGGGGTGACTTTGAGGGTTCTTGGGGTGCTTTATGGGGTGGTTTTTGGAGTGTTTTTTGGGGCACTATAGGAGGGGGCCGAGGCAGATTTTGTGGTGATTTGAGGTGATTTTTGAGGCGATTTTTTTGGGCTGTTTTTGGTATGATTTTGCAGTGATTTTTGGGGCGATTTTGGGGTGACTTTTAGGGTACTTTTTGGGCAATTTTGGGGTTTTTTTTGGGTTATTTTTGGGGCAATTTTGGGAGCTTTTGCAGCTATTTTGTGATTCTGGGCGGTGCAGAAACAGATTTTGTGGTATTTTCAGGTGATTTCAAACGTTTTAAAGGTTATTTTGAAGTGCTTTTTGGGGTGGTTTTGGGGGCAGTTTTCAGGTGTCTTTTGGGGCAATTTTGGTGATTTGAGGGGATGTCAAAGCAGATTTTGGGGTGATTGAGGGATTGTTTTTTTGGGGGACCTGAAGCCAATTTTTGGGTGATTTTGGGGTGATTTTGGGCCTTTTAGTGGGTGCTGAAACCAATTATGGGGTGATTTGGGGTGAATTTGGAGTGATTTTTGCAGCATTTTGGGGTGGTTTTTGGGGAAGTGTTGAAAGTTTCTCGGGTGATTTGGGGGTGCAAAAGCTGATTTTTGTGTGATTTTGGGTTGATATTGGGAGTTTATGGGGTGAATTTTGGGTGATTTAGCGAGCGATTTTGGGGGTCCTTGAGAATGCCAAAGACAAATTTTGGGTGTTTTCGGGGTGATTTTTGGGGCTATTTCGGAGTGGTTGGGGGCAGTTTTTCCAAAAATTGCACCAAAAAAACCCACCCTCAAATCAACCCAAAGTAACCCAAAAAGCAGCTTTGGCACCCCCAAATATCAGCAGAAAATTGCTCCAAATTCACCCAAAAATCACCCCAAAATCAGCCACAGGATTCCAAAAAAAACCCCCAAAATCACCCCAAACATCAACTGAAAAATCACCTGAAGAATCACTCCAAAAATCGCCCCAAAACCCACCCCCAAATCTCCCCAAAACCCACCCCCAAAACACCCCAAAACTGGCTTCAGCCTTCTCAAAACCCCCCAAAATCACCCTAAAAATCATCTTTGCCACCCCCAAAAATCGCACCAAAATCAACTTAAAAACCTTCAAAATAATCTGAAATCACTCAAAAATCATCTTCTGAAATGTCGGAAAAATCACCCAAAAAACCACCCCAAAATAACCCCAAGCATGAAATGAAAATTGCCTGAAAAAGCACCCAAAAAATCATGCCCAACGCCCCTCAAAATCGCCCCAAAAATCACCCCAAAATCACTCTAAAAACCACCCCAAAACCGGCTTTGGCACTCTCAAATCCCCCTAAAATTACCCCAAAAATCACCTCCAAAATCACCTGAAATCTCCCAAAAATCGGCTTCAGCATGATCAGAAACTCCCAAAATGGACCCAAAAATCATCCCTAAATTAATCCAAACAAAACCTGTCAAAATATTCCCAAAACCCTCCAAAGCCACTCAAAATCACCGCAAAATCAGCTTTGGCATACCCAAATACCTCTAAAATCGTCCTGAAAATCACTTCAAAATCGCCTCGGAAATCACCTGAAAATCACCCCAAAATCGGATTCGGCACCCACAAAAACCTCCAAAATCGCCCCAAAACCACGAAAAGAGCCCCAAATTTGGCTTTGGCACCCCAGAAAAACTCCTAAATGGCCCCCAAATTCACCCCAAAGTGGGCTTTGGTACCTTTAAATCACCCCAAAATAACCCTAAATCCCCCCAAAATTGGCTTTGTCACACCTAAATTCACCCCAAAATTGCTCTAAAAACCCCCAGAATTGCCCCCAAATTGTCAAAAAAATCACCCCCAAATCATTTCAAAAACCCTTCAAAATCATCTGAAATCACCCCAAAATCATCTTCAACACCCTCAAAAACCGCCAAAAAAGTTGCCATAAAAGTCACCTAAAATCACCGCAAGGCATCACTAGTGGGAGAAACAGCCTTGCATTACCTGTTTTGAAACATGGGCAGTAAAACTGCAATAGCAAAGTGGATTGTAATGCACCTCACATCCGGAGGGGTGTTTGTAGGGGTATGGAGGGCCATTCAAGCTGGCTGCTGCTTGTCTGTAGTGCTGTCCCTGGGTTTTGCCTTGCAGAGCTATTGGGCAGCAAGCTTCAGTGCTCCAGCTTCAGACCCTGAGCACTGTTCAGGATCCTGATGCTCTTTGCTCTTGCTTGACTTGCTCTTTTTCCTCTCTGCTGCATGGAAACCCTATTGCTCTTCAACTGGGGGGCCCCTTTCAAAGGGTCAAAACCATCATGGGGACTGGCTACCATGTGAAGATAAAATAGAAGGATAAGAATCCAGTGGCACTTAATTTCCTCTGCCAGCGACAGGCTGTTTGCCTGCTATCCCAGAGTTGCTTTTATTTTTTCATTTGCTGACTATAATTTTCTATGATTCTGACTTTGTTCTCTAAGTAGAAAACAAGAATAGGTCACACAACAAATAGATTAAAGCTGCTTTAATAGTACACTTTTTGTCAAATGTACATATAGCAGAGCTGTATTCAAACTGAATGCTGTTAAGCTTTTATTGGTACCCAGTGAAAGCATGTAAATACATAAGGTATTGAAGTAAAATTACATCTTCAAGTTCTTGCCCTCAGAATTATGCAGGCATTGATTTTCAGTATATACTGCAGTTCTTTCATGCAGAACCATAATGTATTTACTTAATATCTTGTAGAAGGGCTTATGAAATTATTTGCTTCTGGGAGCATGAACCTGTGTCAGAAATGAGGCAAAAATCAACCACAAGCAAAACCCCCAAATATCTCCAAGTGCCTGAAGCTATACTGTCCTAGGCTGTGATTTGGCAAGAGAAGCAGGGGCATCCCAGTTAAGCACTTGAGTCACTGCAGAAATCCATATCCTGCTGCAGAAGGGGCTCTTTAGGTACAACTTTTTCCTTAGATGAGACCATTGAGACTGACATACTCTTCTGTCAATCTGCCTGGAGACTTGTCTCTTGACAAAATGAGCAGCTTCATGTGATGGCCAGAGGTGAATAACACAGTCAAGCTGCAGAGAGAAAAATCCTTGTGGAAGGAAAAAGATGGGAAGATGAGGCTCACCTCTCTAACTTAGTAGAGCATGTCTGCTGGGTCACTGAAATATGAGGTGAAGTTAAAACAACATGAACTTAGAAATCGTTTTTTAAGACGTGCAAACTGTTCTGATAAATGTACTGTGAGGGAGAAACCTGCTGTGGATGGGAGCTTCTCTGGACTTTGTGCCAACAAAAAATCATATGGCTGTGGCGGGTACCATGCTGTAGCTGCATAAACAAATTCTAACAAGTGGGTGAACAAACGTTTATTGGCAAAACTTTAGAGAACTTGGACTCAGCAATGCATAAATATGATTGTATATGTTTTGGTATTCTTGGACCTCGGCTGCATCAAGTGGACATTCCCTGGATAGTATTCTGGACTTTAGCATATCGTTTTGGGATGAACATTCCCCTGGAATACCACTGTGAAGGGCAGACCAGGTTACTGGAACAGTCATGTGGCAAGATGCTTTGTCCACTTGTGCTTTATTAAACTGGCACAGCAAGTGTTAAAAAAAAACAGGTACCTGTCTGGGTTTAGGACAAATTTGTGAGGAAACCTCCAAATGGGATCCCTCTAGAAAGAAAACCTAAGCAGCCCCTCCCCTAACCAGTCTGGGGAAAAAATTCCTTAGAGAAAAGTGTAAAAAAACTGTTTATTCAACAAGCAAAGTGCCCAGAAGCACAAAAAGAATGAACAATATCAAACAACAAAACCTCTTGCCATTCTTAAGAGAGATGGCAAAACTGAGAAAGTCCTTGCTGTGGGTTGTAGCTCAGCTCGCCCAGTCTCTTATCAGTCCCTTCGGTGCTGGAAAATGCTTTCCTCGGCCCCGGTGGGCCGCAGACGTGAGCTCCAGGCTTTTTCAGGGTTTTCAGTTGTCTTGGATTATGTAACCTAAAAAATGTGTATTCTGTTTCATCTGTTGAGAGTTGTTTTTTGGGAGATGTTTTATCCTTCTCTTGTAACTCCAGGGGGGAAGGGGGACGGATGCCTTCTGATAAATGCCCAGCTACTAAATCCAGGTGGGGCAATGTTTCTTATCTCTTTCACCACCCCTCCATCCTCCAGGGGGACATCTTCTGATAATGGGCTGTTAGGGCCCACCGATGACATGACATATTCCATCATCCCATTGTGAGATGCTCCACCCAGTGGAGGAGGAGCCAGCTGTTCCTAGATAGATAAAAACTGGGATGAAGGACACAAGGTATCCGGTTTTTCCACTGGATTCCCAGAGAAGACCGGACCAATCTCGTCACCACTGGACTTTCACAGGACCATCTCTACTCCACAGAACCACATCTGTTACTCCAGGAGGACTTATTTGGACTGCTTCCAACACCCTGACCAACAAGGTGCCAGGTCGTATCCCTGACTCTGTCAGGGTTTTTTCCAGGATTTTTGTTTGCTTCCTTGCTTGTTTTTTTTTTGTACTACTACATTTGTATTTTCCTTTTTTTTTAAATATTTCTAGTAAAGAACTGTTACTCCTATTCCCATATCTCTGTGTGAAAGCCCCTAATTGTAAAATTATAATAATTTGGAGGGAAGGGGGTTTACATTCTCCATTCCAAGGGAGTGTCTAGCTTTCCTTGGCAGACAACTGTCTTTCAAAACCAAGACAGAATTTGGCGCCCAACGTGAGGCACAAGGGCATTGCGAGAAAAAAGAATACCAGTTCTTAAGTGCCTACGTTCTTGTGTACTGGATATCATGTGGTCTGGCTTACCCTGGTTTGGGTGGCATGTGGTGGTGGCCGTATTTCTCCCATTTGCAGGCCCTTATCTAAACATGGGCCCTGTAACTAAGGCTACTGTGGCTGTCATCCAGTTTGCTATATGGGTTAACAAGGTGAGGAATTTGTGGATTTTTAATTTCCTCTGGAAGGCAGGCACCTGGACTCAGGGCTATCATACACTAACTGTGTGGTTTTGGGGTTACTTTAACAATGGTACCTACTGTGAAGAAATGACATTGGGGGAAATTTTTTCCCAACCCTTCACCCAGCTCTTTGGGTCTACCCCACCAGTTTTTGAAGGGTTCAAATCTCTGAATGTTAATGATATCATACAGTGGCTGGTGTTGCTGGTATGCCTGTTCTGTTTAGCATTTAGAGATAAGGGGAGATTGACCTGGATAACCACCCTGATACCTACCCCAGAGAATAAGGATACTGCCCCACAGCCTGACCCTGCCCCACAGCCTGCCTCAGAAATAAACCACCCAGACTGGGTGAAGGAGATAGGTGAGATGGGCCAGATGCTGAGGGAGTACATTTTCCCTGTAGTAGCCTCCTTAGCCCCAGCTGGTGGGAAACCCTCCCCCTGCCCCAACACAGGAGAGTCTGATGGTGCAGCAGCGGAACCCACAGACGTTACAACCGTCCAGGTTCCAGCTGAACCACAGGGGCAGCCACAGCCAGCAGCAGTGGCCCCTGTGGAAACAAAGAAGTATAAGGTGAAATCAGAGCACCCAGGCAACAAGGATAAGAAAGGAGGGCCCTCACAACCTGCAGGGGAGCCAGAGGTTGAGATCATCACTGAGTCCCTGTCGTATGAAAATCTCCGTAATCTGCAAAAAGATATTGCACGACGGGGACGTGAGGCTTATACAACCTGGTTACTTCGGGTCTGGGACCTTATAGGTACAGGCGTGCAACTAGATAGTGGTGAGGCAAGGAATTTGGGACCCTTGACCCAGGACTCAGGTGTGAATCAGGTATTAGTAAGGGAGCCAGGGCCCCTTTCCCTCTGGGAGCGGCTTTTAATGAGTGTACGGGAGAGGTTTGTCCACAGAGACAGAATGCAGGAGCACCATCATAGAATGTGCTGGAAGACCCTTGAGGAGGGAATCCAAAAGCTGAGAGAAGTGGCAGTATTGGAGGTACGTTACCCTGGTTTTTCTGAGTTTTTTATTTAGCCTTTTGAATTTCATAATGGAGTCAGATATTTTAGTCACTGTACAATATTAGAGCAGTTTTCTACCTTTCCCACAGATGTAACATAAACAAAACCCTTTGTTTTTCATTCTCTGTCCTTTGTTTGCATATTTCTAACCTGAAAACAACTGTAACTGACAGTTGGTCTGGCCACTGAGGCTGAGGGGTGGAAACCCCAAAAAGCCAATCTTCTGCTAGACCCACAAATGTATAAAAAGTAAAGAATAAACAAAGGGGCTCTCTTCCTCCTCTCTCCGCTCTCTCAGCAGGAGCTGGGATCGGAAGAACCTCTGCTTTGCAAAGATATCTTGTCTGCGCGTGATTGCTTTGTGTGTCTCGGTGACAGAGGTACTCGTTGGGAGGAGTGGACAGCATGATAATGACCCCGACAAAGTTAGGTGCACAGGGCAAATGCTGCGGAATCTTGCAACTCTAGGACCATCTCAATACGTCGCATTCATTGTAACCTTTAATGCCGATAACAACCGAGAGACAGTGGGTTCTGTCGCCAACAAGCTCAGAAATTATGAGAGTATGATCAATGGCCCAATGCAGGCTCACGTCTCTGCCGTGGTTAAGGAACGCAGAGAGGAGATAAGGGAGGTGAGGGAGGAAATGAGGAGGAACAGTTCCCATGTGGCACCGGTGCGAGTCACAGGCCCCAGAGTCAGAGCCCAATGTCCCCCAGCTAGAGAGAGGGTACACCCCACAAGCTGACCTGTGGTTCTTACTGCATGACCATGGGGAAGACATGGGAAGGTGGGATGGGAAATCCACTTCTGCCCTGGCAGCACGGGTGCCTGAGTTTAAGGAGAGAAACACTAACCGAGGGGGTCCCACTAAAATGAAGGTAGCCTCAGCATCCCATGACCAAGCTGCCAGGTATTATAGAAGTGAAGATGATATGTCAGATCCCTGTGAAGGAACCTATACCATGTATGGCCAGGAAGGGAATAAAGACCAGTGCTAGAGGGGCCCTGCCTCTAGCCAGGGAGAGGCACAGGAAAACTGAGTCTTTTGGACAGTGTGGATCCGATGGCCTGGCACATCAGAGCCACAGGAATACGAAACTTTGGTTGATATGGGTTTGCAGTGTACCCTAATGCCATCAGAACATGTGGGGACAGAACCTATTTCCATTGCCGGAGTGACAAGGGGATCACAGGAATTGACTCTGTTGGAAGCCGAGGTGAGCCTGACCGGGAAGGAGTGGCAGAAACATCCAATTGTGACTGGCTCAGGGGCCCCGTGTATTTTGGGCATAGACTTCCTCCGGAATGGCTATTACAAAGACTCTAAGGGACTCAGGTAGGCCTTTGGAATAGCAGATGTGGAGGCAGAGGGCATTAAGAAATTGAATAGCTTGCCTGGACTGTCGGAGAACCCATCTGCAGTAAGACTCCTAAAGGTAGAAGAGCAATGAGTTCCAGTTGCCACCTTGACAGTGCACCACCGGCTGTATCGAACAAATCGAGATGCCGTGATCCCCATCCACAAGATGATGCGTGAGCTGGAGAGTCAAGGGGTGGTCAGCAAAACCCACTCACCCTTCAACAGCCCCATTTGGCCCGTGTGCAAGTCTGACGGAGAATGGAGATTGACTGTGGACTACCATGCCTTGAATGAAGTGACCCCACCATTGAGCGCTGCTGTGCTGGACATGCTGGAACTCCAGTACGAGCTGGAGTCCAAGGCAGCAAAATGGTATGTCATAATTGACATTTCTGATGCATTTTTCTCCATTCCTCTGTCAGCAGAATGCAGGCCTTGGTTTGCTTTCACCTGGAGGGGCGTGCAGTACACCTGTAACCGACTGCCCCAGGGGTGGAAACACAGCCCCACCATCTGCCATGGACTGATCCAGGCTGCACTGGAAAAGAGTGAGGCTCCGGAGCACCTACAGTACATCGATGACATCATTGTGTGGGGGAAGACGACAATGGAAGTGTTTGAGAAAGGAGAGAAGATTATCCAGATTCTCCTGGAAGCCGGTTTTGCCATCAAGAAGAGCAAAGTCAAGGGACCTGCCCGAGAGATCCAGTTCCTGGGAGTAAAGTGGCAAGATGGACGGCGGCAGATTCCTACTGATGTCATCAACAAGATCACAGCGATGTCTCCACCAACCAATAAGAAGGAGGCACAAGCTTTCCTAGGTGCTATAGGTTTCTGGAGAATGCATATTCCCGAGTATAGTCAGATTGTGAGCCCTCTTTACCTGGTCACCCGAAAAAAGAATGATTTCCACTGGGGCCCTGAACAGCAACAAGCCTTTGCCCAGATCAAGCAGGAGATTGCTCATGCAGTAGCCCTTGGCCCAGTCAGGATGGGACCAGAGGTGAAGAACGTGCTCTACTCAGCAGCCGGGAAAAATGGTCTGTCCTGGAGCCTTTGGCAGAAAGTGCCTGGGGAGACTCGGAGCCAACCACTGGGATTCTGGAGCCGAAGCTACAGAGGGTCCAAAGCCAACTACACTCCAACAGAGAAGGAAATCTTAGGTGCCTATGAAGGAGTTCAAGCCGCCTCAGAGGTGATTGGCACAGAAGCACAGCTCCTCCTGGCACCCCGACTACTGGTGCTGGGGTGGATGTTTAAAGGAAAGGTTCCCTCCAGCCATCATGCCACAGACGCCACGTGGAGCAAAAAGATTGTCCTCATCACTCAGCACGCCCGCACTGGAAACCCAAATCGCCCTGGGATTTTGGAGATAATTGCCAACTGGCTGGAAGGTGAAAACTTTGGTCTCACGGATGAAGAGGAACAAGAGCAAGTGACACGTGCTGAAGGAGCTCCACCATACAACCAACTGCCGGCAGAAGAAACAGGCTATGCTCTTTTCACTGACGGTTCCTGCTGCACCGTAAGGATGAACCGGAAGTGGAAAGCAGCTGTATGGAGTCCCACACAACAGGTTACACAAGCCACTGAAGGAGAAGGTGGGTCAAGCCAACTTGCTGAGCTCAAAGCTCTTCAACTGGCCCTGGACATTGCTGAAAGAGAGAAGTGGCCAAAGCTCTACCTCTACACTGATTCGTGGATGGTAGCCAATGCTCTATGGGGATGGCTGGAGAAGTGGAAAAAGATCAGCTGGCAGCGTAGGGGAAAACCAATCTGGGCTGCAGATGAGTGGAAAGACATTGCCACTCAGGTAAAGAAGCTACCTGTGAAGGTCTGTCATGTAGATGCTCATGTCTCCAAGAGTCGGGCTAATGAGGAGTGTGTCGCTAGTGGACACAAGTAAATACTCACAGATTTGGCTCCACACAAAATGAAGGCTGAAGAAGGAACGACACTTTATTGTTTGCAAAGACCTCGCTTTATAGGTTTTGAAGAATAACCAGGGATTGGAGAACAAGGCTACCACCTATTCATCCCACTGGCCAGACAAGAAGTCCATCAGTTGACTATTATCAGAAAGGAATGAGGAAAAACAAGATGTTTACATCAGAAAGCTGTGAGAAAATTCAGTCAGAGCTGTAAACATCTCACAGAAGCTCACATAATATGGCAACAGAGGAGCACCGAAACAATGAGCAGGTAGATCAAGCTGCGAAGATAGAGATGTCAAAGATAGACTTACATTGGCAACACAAGGGAGAGTTGTTCCTAGCTCCATGGGCCCATGATGCCTCAGGTTATCAGGGCAGAGATGCTACCTATAAGTGGGCATGAGACCGAGGGGTGGATCTAACCATGGACAGTATTTCTCAGGTTATCCATGACTGTGAGACATGCGCTGCAATCAAGCAGGCCAAGCGGGTGAAGCCCCTATGGCATGGCGGGTGATGGTCCAAGTATAAGTATGGGGAAGCCTGGCAAATTGACCCTATCACCCTTACGCAAACCCGCCAAGGCAAGCGCTATGTGCTCACCATGGTGGAAGCCACCACTGGCTGGTTGGAGACGTACCCTGTGCCCCACGCTACTGCCTGTAACACCATCCTGGGCCTTGAAAAGCAAATCCTGTGGAGGCATGGTACCCCTGAGAGGATTGAGTCTGACAATGGGACGAATAGCCTTATAGACACCTGGGCTAGAGAACATGGCATTGAGTGGGTGTACCATATCCCCTTATCATGCGCCAGCAGCTGGGAAAGTTGAACAGTGCAATGGCCTGCTGTCCTGGTTTGGAGACAAATTTGGGGAAAAACCCCTGTATAGGATCCCTCTGGGAAGCAAACCTAAGTGGCCTCTCCCTCCAACTAGTCTGAAAAAAAAAAAAAAACCTTTTTGGAGGAAAGTGGAAAAAACTATTTTACTAAACAAATAAAGTGCATACAAGTATAAAGAATGAATAATATGAAACAATAAAACCTCTCGTTCTGAAGTGAGATGGCAAATTGAGAAAGTCCTTGCTGTGGGTGTAGCTCGGCTCTCTCTCAGTCTCTCATCAGTCCCAGTCCAGAGCAGGTTTAAACAGTTCCAAGAAAAAGAAAAAAAAACAGTCCAGGGAACTTCTCTGCCCTAGCTAGCTGAAACTAACTAAAAGCAAAAAGATCTCTGTCCTGCAGTCTCTCCAAGCCTCTGCTGAACACCCAGTCTGGAGAAGAATTTGAAGGAGTCAGGCAGTTTTCTCAAAACAAACTCCGCGCTTCTCCTTGTTCTTAGAACCAGTCTTAAAGGCACAGGACTCAATATACAGCACAAACAGAACAGATGATTGGGGATACAAGCATCATAAAGTTACCCTAGGACACCTGCTTAAAACCACCTTGAAGGCACTGGGTGGGGGGACTTTCAAGAACTGGGAGATTAATTTAGCAAAGGCCACCTGGTTAGTGAACACTTGAGGTTCCACCAACCGAGCAGGTCCCGCCCAATCTGAGCCCCTGAGAACAAGAGATGGAGATAAGGTTCCAGTGGTATACAGGAGAGGTATGCTGGGAAAAACTGTTTAGATTAATTCTGCCTCCAGCACAGTCCCACCCGTGGGGTTGTTTTCGCTCAGGGACCTGGTTGCACATGGTGGGTGATGCAAAAGGATGGAGAGACCCGCTGCATACCTCAAGGGGACCTTGTTTTACGGTGAACACTGTGACTGTGTCTGTATCCATATCCACATGTATATATGTATATAATTTAAAGGTTTTAATTCAATATAAGGTATTGGTATGGGAAAAATTTCGGGGTGGATAATGTTGGGGATTAGATTTGTTCCTTTTTGTCTTAAAGAATTTTTCCCCATAAGTTACTAGGAAACAGAGTGCTGATACTTAGAGGGTACTTGACTAACACAAAAAGACCTGGCCTGGACGATCACATGAAGTTTGGGGGAGGGAAAAAGGACAAGGCTGGGGAGAGTGGGGTTTTTCTTTTTTTTCCCTGCTCTCGCATCGGAAAGGCACAGTCAGGCAGCTATTTCTTCGTGAACAGTCCACTGTTAACAGAGGGTCTGGTCCTGGGAATTCTACCGCCATCCATCATCTGCTGGAGTGCCCAGTGTAATATATGATATAAAATAATTTGTCCTTGTAAAATAAAGATTCTAAAAAGTAAAGAAATTGGAAAAGCAACAGCAGGGAAAGAGACTGATTTGCAATTGTGAAGTGGGCAGTGGCAAAAAGGGAAGGACCTGATTTGCAATAGAAAAGAGTGGCTTCCAATGGAGACGGGCCTTTGTCAGGGACAGTCTGCATCCTCAAGGGTGTGCATCTCAAGTTCCAGTAAACAGAGATAAGCGTTCATCTCTTCCCAGAAACTGTTTTGTCAAGCCAACAGAAAAGAAAAGAGACTGCATGAATATGCGAAGGGAGCAAGAGTGACAGAAAAGTGACAGAAAAGAATAGAAAAAACTCTGCCCTAGTCGGAAAAACTGTATAAAAACTGGCCCGGCAGAGACAGACTGGGTGAACAGGGGGGATTTCGGAGCAATAGAGTCTGAATCTGTGTTCACCCAGTGTTGACCCCGGGCTCGACACTGTTTCTTTTGATTGTGGCTTTCCGAGACCGATTTTGGTCGTGCAATAAAATCCATTTTAATGATTAATTTGGCTACTTCATTTATAACACCCAGGAATTCAGAGCCCCTTTGCCTGCCCTGCTGGAGCTGGGCCAGCCTTGCCCAGCCGTCGTGGCTTCTTCAGCACTGCTCACTTTGCTGGGACACCCCCCTGCCTGCCAGGACACCTCCCCCTGCCTGCTGGGGGCCCTCGCCGTTCCATTCACCAGCCCGGGAGTTTCCACCATTCCAGTTTGGTGCTCTCAGAGTCCCAAGAGATCTGATACTTCTTAATCTTTCAACTTCCTCCCAAAGCTCAGCCACCAGTGAAAGGAGATCACTCACCTGTTCACAACGTAGGCAGGCCTCCTCCACAGCACCCCCTGAAGCCACCGATAAGCTCAAACACTCCGGGCAGGAATGGGTCGGTACAGACGCATCCTTTTTGGAGGGCTCCATTTGGTCACACACACTTATACCAACCAGAGTTTTCGACCGTGTAGAAACCATTACTAGCAGACACCCTGTTAAAGTTTAATTTTAAACTGGGCGGAAACACTAATGAATGTAGTGGTTTCACGTTCACTAAATTTTGGTCTTGGTATTTACTCTTTTTGTGAGAGAGAGAGACTAGGAGAAAAACAAAGCAGGCTCAGCCTTAAAATTAACAAATAGTTTATTAACATACACTAAAAGAATAGAAAAACAGAAAGTTGGAAAAAACTAAAATGGAATGAAACTTCAAAAAACACTTTTCCCTCCACTTACAAACTGTTCACTTTCTTACAAAACAACATAAAGAGACAAAACTTGTAATTTTCAGTCAGTTTCACTATCTGATAATAGTCTTTCATTAATTTATTAGGGGAAGAGTATCTTTTTGAGTCATGGATCCCACTGACAACTTAGAACAGTTCTCTTGTGGGTTTTAAACTGTTACAAAAACAACCGCTTGGAGAAAACTTGCTTTTGTGACCCTCCCAGGAGCAATTTCCTAAGCTGCTGATGGGTCATAGGTCTTAGACTTTTGCATACTGGGGTGTCACTTTTTAAAGATGAATAACTCCAAAGCAAAGGATTCTTCACTTCAAGGTACAGAGATATCTTCTCACTTCTTTACTGGCGCAGGGGGCTTCTCATCTTTATCTCTGTTCAAGCATCTTATAGGCTATCACTTAGTTCATCACAAACACCTTTGCTTAAATCTACACACAAATTAAAACAATCATCTCCTTAAATGCATATCTTTCCCATGATTTAAAAGAATGACCTAAATATAGAGTTCATTTCCATGGCTCAAGTAAGAATAGAACAACTAACTCTTCAACCCTCTGTCCCAATAGTCTTTTCACTCTTCCTTTACTGACTTTATCCTGTTGTTCTTTATGTTCACTTGGTCTTTCCTTACTCTTTCAGAGAAGGGCTAAGCTCTGGAAGCTTCATGTTGCTAAGAAAGAGTTAAATCTGCTCAGAGTCTTTGTCTCCTCTGTAGCTTGTAGTGTTAGATGTTCAAGGCTGAGCTGATGAGGGAAGAAGAACTCACAAAAACATCAAAGATCAGAGCACTCAAGCAGTTCAGAATCACAAAAAAAACCCCAGGCAGGATCATAAATGCCTTCTCAGCCCACCCCTCGGTGTAAATCGGGGTGGCTTCAGCCCAAATGGTGCCCATAGCTCTTATCAGGGCCTAGCAGAAATTCCTCCCTGCTCTAAAAAAGTTTGGAGAAAGTAGCTGTTACAAAACAGCAATCTCTCTTTCCCCCCCTTCACTCAGGAGCCGATGGAATCTGGCCAGGCCTCAGGCCAGCTCCACCCCTCCCCCCCCCCCCCCCCAAAAAAGAGGGGGAGCAGCAGGCCCAACTCGATGTTACCTGTCTCTCTCTGGCCAAAAAAAGAAAAAACAGGACCCACCTACAGGAAATTCATGGGGTTTTATATGGTACTTCCCAAAGTCACAGCTAACAATTTCAGTGGTCAGAATAGATGTTAATATTCTAACTAACTTTCTGGTAGCTCTCTGTCTCTTCTAAAGGAATTCCCAGGTCTTGACCTGGAGAATTATTTTACATTTTTCTATAACTAAAAAACCAAACTGTACTAACCCATGACACACCCCAAAAGCAACCAGGCAGCAGAAATACTTCGAACAACACAGAGGACACCTTACTTGCAACCCTGCCTGCGCAAACTGCCATGCAAACTGCCTTGTCCACACCCCAGTGACTTGCAACAGCCCTGTTTGCCCACTCCTGTTCACCGTGCTCCCCAGAGACCTCTTATAATCAGCCACTCAGTATCAGTGCAGGAAGCTCCACCCCTTGCTCCTCAATGACTCACAAATGCAAACCACTCACCTGCTCAACAATCTTATAATCAGCCACTCAGTATCAGTGCAGGAAGCTCCACCCCTTGCTCCTCAATGACTCACAAAATACATCCACCCTAGCACCGGTAGTCAGGGTGCCAGGGGGAGTTGTGCTTCTTTATCAATCACTTCTGAGGTGGCTTGAACTCCTTCATAGGGGGCCAATATTTCCTTCTCTGTGGGAGTGTAGTTGGCTTTGGACCCTCTGTAACATCGACTCTAGAATCCCAGTGGTCGGCCCCGAGTCTCCCCAGGCACCTTCTGCCAAAGCCTCCAGGACAGGCCATTGTTCCTGGCTGCTGAGTAGAGCACATTCTTCACATCTGGTCCCGTCCTGACGGAGCCAAGGGCTACCCCATGAGCGATCTCCTGCTTGATCTGGGCAAAGGCTTGTTGCTGTTCAGGGCCCCAGTGGAAATTGTTCTTCTTGCAGGTAACCAGGTAGAGAGGGCTCACAATCTGGCTGTACTTGGGAATGTGCATTCTCCAAAAGCCTATGGTGCCTAGGAAAGCTTGTGTTTCCTTCTTGTTGGTTGGTGGGGACATTGCGGTGATCTTATTGATGACCTCAGTGGGAATCTGATGCTGTCCATCTTGCCACTTTACTCCCAGGAACTGGATCTCTCAGGCAGTTCCTTTGACCTTGCTCTTCTTGATGGCGATACCGGCTTCCAGGAGAATCTGGATAATGATCTCTCGTTTCTCAAGCACTTCCTTTGCCATGTTCCCCCACACAATGATGTCATCGATGCACTACAGATGTTCTGGACCCTCACCCTTCTCCTCACCCAAAAATTGGCTTCAGAACCCCCCAAAAATCACTACAAAATCACCCCAACATGACCCAAAATTAACCCAAAATCACCCCAAAATTCACCACAAAATTGGCTTCAGCACCCTCAAATCTCCCAAAATCGCCCCAAACCCAACTGAAATCACACCAAAATCAGCCTCCGAACCCAAAAATTGCCACCAAAAAACTGCCCACAACCACCCCAAAACTGACCCAAAAATCACCCCAAAATCGACTTTGGCACTCTGAAAGACCCCACATGTCACCGAGATACACAAATCAATCACGCGCAGACATAAATAATTCACAAGCAGAGAACCCTCTGATTCCAGCTCACCGCCTTGAGAACGGAGAGAGCAGGAAAAAGAAGGCCTCCTTGTTTATTCTTTACTTTTTTATACATTTGTGGATCTGGCAGAAGATTGGCTTTTTGGGTTTCCACCCCTCAGCCTCAGTGGTCAGACCCACTGTCAGTTACAGTTGTTTTTCAGGTTAGAAATATGCAAACAAAGGACAAAGAATGAGAAACAAAGGGTTTGTTTATGTTACATCTATGGGAAAGGTAGAAAACTGCTCCTAATATTGTACAGCGACTAAAAGATCTGACTCCATTATGAATTTCAAGAAGGCTAATAAGAAAGCTCAGAAAAACCAGGGTAACATCTCACCCTTTTAACTTTAAAAAAAGAAAAAACAGAAAAAGAAAAATGAACAAATTTACAAAGGGAATATATACAAATTCAATCACTGTCTGTGGAGGAATCATCAGAGTGATCACTCGAGGATTCATCCACTTGGTGGTTTTCAAGTTGATCACGGCTTCCACCTTGCCTGTCAGCTGAATTCTGCCTCTGTGGTCGCAGGTCAGGACGGACACACTTTGAAGGTAGCCAGCGTCTCCCAGTGTCCGTGGACACACACGCATACCCCCGCCCCATAGCGATTAGGTCATAGGGTCCTTCCCATTGCTTGGTGACTAAATTTCGGACCCGTACCTTCGCTCGAGGCTGTTGCTCACCATCTGAAGCCTGCAACGAGAGATGATGGTTCAAAACGACAGGATTATTTGAGTTCTGTGGCACCGTAAGGTGATTGATGGTGTACAAAGCCTTTGCCAACCAACTGTGTGGGGTTTCACCCTGCATTCCCCGTTTCTGCTTCTGAAGAACACGTTTGAGTGTACCATGATTGCGTTCTACAATCGCCTGTCCCGTTGGAGAATGAAGGATGCCAAAGTTATGTGTCACACCCCATGACTGTAGGAATTGCCGTACCTGCTGCGAGGCATAAGCAGGACCATTGTCGGTCTTCACAGCAGAAGGTATGCCAAGAACAGCAAAGGCCTGCCTCCAGTGGGCAATGACATCTCGGGCTTTCTCTCCTGTGTATGCCGAAGCCCACATCGCAGAGGAGAGTGTATCCACCGTGACATGCACATACTTGAGCCGGCCAAACTCGGCGACCTGGGTAACATCGGTCTGCCAAAGCTCCAAGGCTTTAAGGCCTCTGGGGTTAACCCCTGCCGGCAATGGCGCACCAAGGGCATGACAATCGTCACACGACTCGACAATTTCATTGGCCTCAGTGGCTGTCAGTTGAAACTGCTTCTGCAGTGTATGCGCGTTTTGGTGGAAAAACCCATGCGATGGCTTGGTCTGTGCAAGCACGTCAGGCTGAGGGGCTACCCACGCTGGGTTAGCCAACTTGTCAGCCCTTGCGTTACCTTCCGCCACAAATCCTGGCAAGTTAGTGTGACTTCGTACATGCAGAACATAATATGGATGAACTCTGGCCTGAATTGCACACCACAGGGCCTTCAGTAAATTAAACAAGGCAGGGTTACTGACCTCCTTCAACACTGAACAACCCAATCGCTGTGCGATGTCGGCAACATAGGCGGAGTCCACGATCAAATTGAAAGGTTCCTGGGAAAATTTCTCAAATGCCATGACAGCAGCCTTTAGTTCAACCAGTTGGGCTGACCCATCCTCATGGCCTTCCAAAACCTTCCACTCAGATCCATCCTGCCAGGTAACAATGGTTCTTCCTGTTTTGCCCGAACCGTCAGTGAAGACGGTGGGTCCTTGCACTGGCTCTTGGCTATTTTTGTGTCGTAGAGAAAATTGAGTATTTTTGGCCACTTGCAATAACTTGTGGCTAGGCAGATGATAAGTGATCTGCCCTGAAAAACCCTCGAGAGCACTTTGCAGCAAAACATTGTTCGCATAGCTCAAATCAAATTCCTCCCTCTGAACCGGGAGTATGATCTTTGAGGGATCTGCACCCATCAATTGCAAACAGTGTTGCCGGCACTTGATTATCAAGCGCGCAATCAATTCAAACAGCGCCGTCGCCATCTTATGCGGCTGATGAGGCAGGAAGACCCATTCCAATTCATGCAGAGGATCAGTCCAATCATCATTCCATTGGCTGATGATACCTGTAGGATGTAAATCAGGAGTGGTAATGAACACAGTGACATCAATGGAAGGTTCAATGCGGTACACCTGGCAAGCCGAAACAGCTTGCTGAACCTCCTCCAGCACTTTTCGTGCCTCAGGGGTCAATTCACGAGGTGACTTTAAATCAGTGTCCCCTTTCAACAAATCAAACAAGGGAGACA